>CM076569.1:386160418-386265616 GCA_034641835.2 Pinus albicaulis | reverse complement strand
ACATAGATACCATGTTTATTACAAGCACAACACTCTTTATTACTTGTATCATAACCTATACAATACATCAGGGATATAATAATGGATACATCTTTGGATCTTTGAAAATTTAATTCAAATTCAAAGTATCTTCTCATAGTGAGATAGGGTATGCATTACTTTTATAGGCCTACAAAACCTTAGTGGCATCTATAACATGTTCATCTTCAATACGAAACATATAAGTACCTACACCATGTATAGGAAGAAACAAAAAAGCATATTAGGTGAAACAACTTGTATCACATCTTTTAATGCATACATATTTACAAATAAGTTGTCAAATGCAAAACATAACAAGCTATTGGAGCCAAGAGAAATGAGCCCTAAACCATGTAATAAAGCAGGGAAATATAATAGTGTTATTTTTTGTCCTCCTTTTTTGTAATGAAATGCACATGCCAGGAAAGCCATCAGCCATTTCTCATTGTTCCAAAGATAGTACCTAAGGTAAACTAGTCAGTTGCAGTTTTGGCAACCTGACCTAGCAGGGACATCAAGTAAAAATTGTAGTACTCCTATGAAGAAACTTTACACCACTCATCAGATGCTAAGATCAACCAAACAATGCATGTGGTGCTCATCACAAAACCTAAAGTTGAAATTATTGGGAAATCTCTAGAAGGTATACCCAAAAATTGCAATTTTACCTTTTGGAAACACGTGAATTGTGATGTATGCTTGAAATTCCAAATATGAAAACAAAGCTCACTCAATTATAATCAACTAGAAAGGGGGAGTATGATAATGCAAAAGAGAGCTCATCCAGATCCAACAAGAGCCATATATGGATAAACATACACCAATTTAACGTTAAATATAATTGGTCTAGCAGAGAAATGAGACAATTGGAATTGACATGCAACTTATTAGGGCTCAGTTGAGTAGGAAAACAATTGCAGGGTGAAAATTCTTTCAGAAAGGAGAAAACTGAATGGCTTGATGGCATTACTCAGTGTTTATAAAAACATATCAAAGAACCACAAGTAATTATCTCGTGTGAGGATAGGAAAGGCTACAAAGGAATAGCTAATTGAGTTGTGAAATGTACCTTGAGTGGGACAAAAATTTGATTTGATTACATTCAGATCAAAGAGTTAATTTCAAAGTGAGGAATACTTATGTAGGCATCAATACAGCTTATGAAAGATAATGGACAACTTCATGAAATTTATCTACACAGCAAAATATGAAATTTCCAAAGCTCCATAATGCTCCTAGAATATGTACAAGAGGAAAGAAATTCACTAGGTAGTTGGTAGTGCATTGTCAACCATTAACAGTAAATAACATAAAAATTAAAAATGCTCTTACCACTAAGAAATTGTAAATAAAATGCTCTCTATTATCTGCAATTATTTTCCTGACAATCTTGCCTGTGTATTCAATGACCTACATCATAACTAATGGGTAATTTTATAGTGCTCACATTAGCAAAAACAAAAATAGACTTCAACCTTAACATGATTTGCAATGAAATTTCCAATGACCAGTAACTACTTCACAAAACTTACCATGTCCCCAGCTTTATGTGCTTGTTTTGCAAAAATGCCAAATCCATGAATTCCTAACTTTCCTGCAAAATATGCAAAAAGGTTTTGCATTTGTATTATTAGGTAGCATTCAATATAGATTAATACATATTTCTGCCATGAAGCATACTTAAGTTTTCTTATTCTTGAAAAACATTTAGAGAGGCAAGTTTAAACAAAAGCATACCCATATATCATCCTATATATTCCTCATAACATTTTCATGATCTACCTCGATTGCTTGTAAAATTTTATCCTTTTAATTGTTTGTTCCATGGTGATTTATGCTTATTTATATAAATATGCATGTCTTATTCACTACTAATTAGAATTATACTTCATCAAGGTGACTGTAAGAGGTATTCTTTTCATCGTATCTTTATTGTTACAGAACTTGAAGTTTCCCATCATTGAACCAAGGAGACAGTTCCTTATTAGAGATTGTATATTATTCTTTTATGATCATGGATATTGTTGTTAGGCTTGCTCCTGCATGTCATGATCATAAAAATTGTCTTCAAGGAGTATAATGCCTTTTATTAATGTCACGTGAAGAATTCTAATTGTAGACATCCTTCCTGTCTGGTTATGTGGTGTACATGTCTTGAGATATCGACTGCCTTCATCAAAATTTATTTGTAATGATCTTCAAGAGAGACACTTGCAACTTTTCTTGGCTCACTGAGTTGTATCGGTTTGAGTTGTGTATACATATATACCAATCTTGACATTGAAAGTCTACATTGAACTTATACCACAAATTGTATCTTCTAAGGTCACTATAGCTAGATGATAAGCATGCAAGTGAGCCTTCGCTCTCGGTATCCTTTATGCTTAGAAATAATCTGGGGAATATCAGTTCCTATGTTTAAATCCTTTTAATATACTTATGCTTAGGAGGTGGTCTTATGGTGACTGATGTCACTTCTTATAGTCTTAAAAATAGTATTTTCTATATATATATGCCTAGAATAAAGGGTCTTTAGCACCAAATTTGATGTGACATACTATTATAATATTAGTGAAATACTTTCTCCAAGATGATGACATGGAGGAGAATGATGGCTGAGTTTATAATTATTGGCTTTGAGTTTATTTTATGCATAAAATGGGTTTCAGTCCTCTTGAAACAACACATAACATAAATTTATGAAACAACACATAATTCAAATATTTTGGAGTGATTCCAAAACATGTCAAGTGTGCTCAGAAATTCGATATATAGTCTATTGAAAAGTGAACTCTCTTTAAGTATATGTATCTAGGGGTACTACAAAACATTAGTCAAGGAGATTGAGGTGTAGTCCATATGATCCCATTGGACTTAGTTAGACTAGGTATTATAATTGTAATTACGTTTTCACTCTTTTTTTCCAATTATCCTATATATTTCATGGGGGCTTGGTCACATGTGATCACCCACCTATATATGTATTTTATAATTATAACCTTAGGAGACTTGGTTAAATATGATCACTCTCCACCAATGTTGTACCTCTATAAATAGATATTCCAATGAAGAGTGTACCATAGGTGCACCTTGCAACAATATCCTCTTTACTTGCATGCTCGATTTCTTGGGTTTCTGTCTTTCTTATATGCAATTATTCACATTTCCAATGTGTGCCCGTACCAATATCAGGGTCTCTTTAGCGCTTTGCAATTTCAAACTCATTGGGAGTTTTCTTGCTTGGAATTCTCCTTGAGCTTCCCACTCCAAGTGGTTAGAGAAATTTCTAGGCTTGTTGATATAACCAATTCTTATATTCAGGCTATTAACAACATGCATCATATTTTTTCTCAGGTTTCCCTCGTCCTTTTTGCATATCCACTTTTTTTTAGTTTTTATTTTTGCAATTTTTCATAACTATTGTTTTTATTCGCAATTGGTGTAATCATTGGTCCTTTTGGCCTATTCTATGTTTTTTTGATACATACTATTGGTTTTTTTTCCATTTCACTTATTAAACCTATAGAAAGGGTCCATTCTATTGATTAAACAAGTGTAAAGATACCATTCCATTGATTTACCCTGCAAAGGGTCCATTCCGCTGATCAAACCCATTAGATGATTTAATGCTTGCAATTTATTTTTCCCATGCCTGTTCCATGCATGAAAACTCAAATCATTGGCCCACCTATCAATGTGGCCCACTTGGTGTCTTAGTGTAAGAACACTCTTAAAAATCCTTAGCTCCTCGTCAAGCTCATGAAAAATTTCTTGCAATGATTCCAAATTGTTTTGACAATTGTTCATCTAGGAAAATTAAAGGAATTTGCACCTATGATTATATCATAAATCATTAGGGACTTGGATGTTGTGTATATGTGAAGTTTTTTCTAGCCTATGCTTGACAACTACCTCAAAAGGAGCTTCTCCTTCATTTTTCCTTGCAAGCCATTTAGTCGCTAAAATTGTCCTTGGAGCATGGCTGTTAATTAGCCCAAGTCCTCCGTCTTCTCTATGGAGGGTGTAAATGTCACTAGTAACTGACTAGTTTCCTTCCTCCTCACTTTTATCATGGAAAATAATCGAGGATATTTTTCAAATTCTTATAACCAATTCATCAAGGGAAAGATAAGTAAAAGAATCACTAGTAACTTACTAGTTGCCTTCCTCCTCACTTTTATCATGGAAAATGATAGAGGATATGTTTCAACTTCTTATAACCAATTATTTACAACTTAAGGGAGAGGTGTTTTGCAAAGGATGATTAAAGTTATTGTAATAATTTGTTGTTTTGTTTAAAGCTTTCAAGTGTTCATTAGGTGATTTGGAGATATGAATTAATTTAGTGGAAATTTTTATATATTCTACATTTGAATGATGTTCTTTGTTTTATAGATGATGAATCATGATGTTATTGTTTTGTGTATAATTATTTATTTTTTCTTTTGGGCTTGGGCCTTGGCACAACATTTTAATAAAAAATTTCTTAATGGTTTTTGTGAACATTACACTTAATTTACTTTGAAAGCTACTTACAAAACTAGTAATTCTCAACCCTTGGAAACTATTGATGCAGGTTTCTAGATCGATTTGAAATTTTACTTTTGGAATATTCAGTGAGACGTCAAAAGCTAATCCTGGGAAGAAACTATCAAGGAAAATGGATGTATTATCATACTTTAAAAAGCCTCAATCCAAGAATACACATTATCTTCATGCTTCAAGCTCCTTTGAACAATCTGTTACTGAGAGAGATGTTAAATCTTGTGAAAATGCATCTGATATCCATATGATGGATGAAATAATAGGTTCCTCAAGTGATCAGGGTGAGATAAATGCATTTTCAACAGAAATTAGTGATGAAAATGTTAAATATTTTTCCTTGGAAGGTGACACAAACCATTCACGGAAAAGGAAAAAAGGCCAGTGGACCGTAGGGAGAAAATTCCAAGATGATTGGGTCTCAATTTTTCCATTTATTGAAGAAATACCTCCTACAAATAAGGATTTACGAGAAGTTAGATGTATTGCGTGTATTTGGAAAATTTGCAGGGTAGTGAAATTTCAAATGAAGCTAGATATAGTACAAAAGCATGTAGGAAAGGTGTATGAAAAGAAAATTGTAAATGGTAAAGAGATATCTATTGTCAGATGGAAATATTTGGAGGAATGTTGACATATCCAATGTGTGGAAGAATACAAAAAATATTTAATAAGTAAGAGGAAACTTGAGGCAAGTTGAGGAACCATCATATCTCAATTTGAAAATACGATGGAAAGAATTTTGTTATCCAAGACGATACAATTGAGCACTGTATTTCACATCTTATGTAAAGGTCGTCCTATGACAGATTATCCAGATCACATGAAATTTCTATCTTTTCTTCACGTGCCAAAATTTCCATCTTCTCATTGGTCCGTAACTAGTGGTTGGGAATGGGCAAGATATCTAGCTCAAGTAGAAAATTATGATTTGAAATAGGAGATTGCAAATGCTAGGTTTTTGGCATTGTCTTTGGATGAGGTTATGGCTATAGATAATACTTCATGGATCTGCATGAGCATTTATATGGTTAATGACCATATTATGAATTCTTATCTACTTGGGATTAAAAATATGAGAGAGACTTCTACAGCTGGAAATATTTATGAACTTGTTCTTAATAGTTTGAAGGAAAGTGGTATGGATCATTTAATGATTATAAAAAAAGTTGGTATGTGTTGGAGCAGATGGAGCATCGATAATGCAAGGAAAAAGGAATGGTCTTTGTGTTAGACTACAACTATCAGCTTCACCATATATGCTTAGTATTCATTGTATGGCTCATAGGATGAATCTTGCATTTAAAATAGTAAGCAAGTTTCCATTAGTTTCAAAAGTTGAAGATCTTGTACATGAGACTCATGCATACTTTTCTCGTAGTCCCAAACGATAGTTTGAGTTTCAACAATTTGCAGATGGTGTTACGAATGGAAAAAACTACTGAAAGATGTTGATACAAGATGGATCTCATTGAATGGACCAGCTCAAATACTATTTAGTGAGTTCAAACATTATGTAGGGTTGATGTATGAAAATCGCTACAATGTATACAAAGCTCAAGATCTTCCTTTTCGACTAAATGATATAGAAACATTATTGACATTGGCTGGAATTATTCCTATGCTACATTAAATGAATTTCCTCATGAAAATGTCTCAGAATCACACAATGTATATTTCCGAATACACAAATGCGATAAAATCAGCATGCCTTGCATTGGATAATTTGTATATGATGTCGGACTCTTTTACTGGTCCAGAGTTTACAAGTTGGACTAAGATCATCAATATAGGAAATACTGAAAAGAAAAAGTATGTTTGATGAAAAAGGGATACTATGTATTGCAGTGCGTGGGTATATGGTCCCCTTTCATTATATTAGTAAGACAGGATGAATCACCAAAGATTTCCCTGTGTCAAGAGACCAATTTGATACTATTGTGATTTCAGTGAGACAAAATTTGATAGAAATTGCAAGATCACTATCATCAGAGATAAGAGAACGATTTCCTCGAGTTGAATTGTTGGAGGCCAGGTGTGTGGTATACCCTCAATATTGGAACAATTGTCAATGTCCAATAAATTTAAAAACCGATTTTCAAAAGAGATTAAAATGTTTAGTAAAACACTTTTGCAAGAAAATCTCAATACATGGAGAACATATTGAAGGTATTTTAGCTTCATCAAAATTGTATCAACAAGGTGGACGCTTTGCTGAAATAATTTGGAAGCAATATCCTTTTTTGGAGAATCCTAATGAAAATGGTGTTATAACAAGATTATGGAATACTTTAAGTGCTAGCCAATAACTGTAAGAAAATATATCAAAATATTTCAAATTAGCAATGTTTGGTCTAAAATGCAGATGCAAATTAGAGCTTCATTTAATATCAATCCAGGTAAGTAAACTTCGAGGATCATCCAAAATATATGGACTTAGAGACAAACTAAACTAAGCTAGGTAAAGAAATGCCAAAGTTCCCTTACAGGAAGTCTTTCATTAGGATCTCCAACACCTATTTAGTCATTTAAAAAAATGAAATATAAAGACATTGTGATAAGTGTAAGAAATATTAAGGCTCCCTTACATGAGACTGTTCATTAATATTTCTAATCATCTTAATCAACAAACTATTTAAACTAATGAAATTAAAGCAATTAAATCTAATTCTAATTGATTGCATGAAATGTTAAAGCTCTCTTACAACAGACTATTCATTTATATCTCAAGCATATAAATCAGAAACTTAAACTAATGAAATCAAACATTAAATAACAAATCAGATTCATTGGAGGAAACATTAATACTTTCTTACGAAAGGTCATTCATTAATATTCCAAACATATGAACCTAATAATTTAATCTAATGAAATTCACAAACAACATAAAATAAAAGCCTACTAAAATAAAAGTGTACTTGCTAGGCAATGGGGATCCTTCCAAGGATTCACAAGCACACCAAAAGAAAAGTCAAATGTAGAGGATCAAAGAAGCTCCGTTTTATTCATCATCATTTGCAAATTGGAATTTCAACCTTTACATTGATTCTCCAATCTAACTTCTCACTACCAACCTATAAGATACTAATATTACAAATCAAGATTACAAAAAATGAAGAATACAAATGAAGGAGATAACACTCCTATTTATACAAAAGCTATGATAACAGACTCATAAATGTAAATCCACTATTTCTTCCTTTGACCCACATATTTCTCAACCAATGGTGACACATAACCCTATCCTCCATAATCTCCTCCATGAGGTCCATGATCTCCTCAAATTCGAATTTGATCATTGAGTGCCACATAAATATGCCTTGGAAGCTTCCTTTGTACCTACACATGTCAACAAACTCATTCTAATAGTTAGGTATAAGTATAAGCATATTATTCTCTAAAGTTTAACCACAAATCCACTTAAAAATATTAAGAATTAATAAACTTTGGAAAAGCATAGTTATAACCCAATGATGAGGTAAATGTAATGATGTGGAGGTGGAACGAAGGTGACATGAAGGTAATCTGGAAGTAATGGGAAGGTATTGGTGAATAATGGAGTAAGAATAGGGACTATTTTGAGACTAAACATGCCCCCAAACTGAAGGTATTACATGTCCTCATGCAATCTATTACATTATTTTTTGATACTTGAGTTTTGGCTTAAAATCTGCATGATATCATTTACTTAACTTTTTCAAAGTGTTTTTGATGAACTGTAACTTGGTTGGTTCTTGTGTTTCAACCATATTTTGTTTGTTGCATGAACTTTTGCAAAGTGTTTTTGATGAACTGCAACTTGGTTGGTTCTTGTGGTTCAACCATATTTTGTTTGCTGCATTCAATTTTAATGTATGATCTTTGCATATTGATAATGTGATTTTTATTGCAGAGTATTTTTGTTGGAATGCATCATGGTTGGTTCTTGTGTGACAACCATGATTGTGTTGGCATCCAATTAACTTTTAAATACTTTCTACAAAGCCATTTATATGCTCATGATGATGTAATAGTAAATATATTTGGAAAGTATGTGGGTTGAATGTGATATTAATGTTTTTAATGTTATATGAATGTGAATGTACTCCCCCCCTCAACTGATGGTTTTGGAAATTTGACAAAATGACGAAAGGAAGTGAAGTTTTTCCAAAAATTATCATTCTAACTTTTCAAGGAATTAAATGGTTAAAAGTTAGAAAATATCATACCTTAACTTACCCTTTCAAAAATGGATGAGATTTGTGCATGTGTGGCTACAAAATTCCGTTCATTTTCTTCTTTACTTGGTTGTGAAAATGGTGGATGAAATTGAAAAAGTGAATCTTTTATTGTTGTTGCATCTACTGCTAAATTTGTTGTTGGATCTTCTGCTGAATGTTTGGAATCTGATGTTGAATGCGATCTACTACTGAATGTAGCTGAAAATGTATAAGGCTTGTGTTGACGGGAAAATTTGTCCAGCCAACAGTAGGGGATCTCCCCGGTAGAAAGTCCCAATTAGACCATGAACCGTTTGGAGTAGGGATCCCGTCCGGGGTGTGGGTCCGGCTACCGCTTAAGACGCCTTCCCTTAGGTCTCAAAAGAACCTGATTGAACTAGCGGACATACACTTATTCACATGATACAGAATACAGATTGATGTATTAAACCCGAATCAAACACTATGCGTAGAAAGATTATAAATAAAGCATGTACACCTCAGGAGATGTCATTAGCAACACATCTTTGGGGGTAATGCTTATAAGGTAGTCTGACCACAAAAGAAATAGTTCTTTATGGCGAGATATCCCTTTACTTTCTGAAAGATAAAACGAAATGCTAACAAAATAGTTCATTAACATTCATTAATAGAGCAAATGATAAATTGAACATCATTGACCCAACACAGATAGCCATGACGCATAAATGATGACATAAAGAGTGTAGCTTCATTAATCATAGGATGTTCTGAAACTGTATAAGGAATACACACAGTGTTTGCACAGCAAAACACATCATAACCATAGGGTGTTTTAACAAGTATCTCTATATTCATATGCGTAAGAGTATAATCCTTCAATACAATGCCATGTAGTTCTTCAGTTTCCAAAAGAAAAAGCCCCTATACCAGTTCCCGAAGGAAGTATTTATAATGCAGAAACTGCCCTTTGGGCTTCCTTGATCTTTCATCTTCCTGACCGTTGGCTGCCTTGCGACCTAGTCCCTTTTGCGACCTGCGACCTGAGCTGCTGTTGCGACCTGCGACCTGGCTGCTGTTGCGACCTGCGATCTGAGCTGTCGTTGCGACCTGCGACTTGACTAGGTCGCGGGGTCGCAAGTTGTAAGAGAATGGCAGAATGCGACCTTGCGACCTTGCGACTGGGTCGCTAGGTCGCAAAAGGTAGAAAACCAAAGAGATGCGACCTTGTGACCTTGCGACTAGGTCGCTAGGTCGCTAGGTCGCAAAAGGTGGAAAACCAAAGAGATGCGACCTTGCGACCTTGCAACTAGGTCGCTGGGTCGCTAGGTCGCGAAAGGTGCAAAACCAAAGAAATGCGACCTTGCAACCTTGCGACTAGGTCGCTGGGTCGCTAGGTCGCAAAAGGTGGAAAACCAAAGAAGTGCGACCTTGCGACCTTGCGACTAGGTCGCTGGGTCGCTAGGTCGCAAAAGGTGGAAAACCAAAGAAGTGCGACCTCGCGACCTCGCCAGATCTGCGAGTCATTTGGAGTTTTCGCCAGCATCTTCTCGTTCTAAAAATGTCTCCTTGTTGGTTGGGGAAAACCCTGGCTCTTGTGCAAACAGACGGTTCTTCCTACAATACAATAACACAGGTCACATGTCTATATGACTGAACAATAATAATAAAGCTGAGGGCATTTTAATCAATTGTAAGAATGAAAACAATAACTTAGACCCCTGTGTGGTCAACTACTGAATCGTCAGAGAGAATGGATAGGGATAGCTCTCTCTGTGCCCTTTCTCTGTCGGGATTATCATCCTCCCCACATACAAGGTCCTCTTCAAGTCTTGGATTAAATTACTTGATAGGCGTGAGCTTCTTTATTCACGTTCTTAGCGTTTTCCGTAGGTTTTCATGCTCATCGATTACCAATCCATAAGAGGAGCAGTACTTGTCACCTTCTATTGGAGAATCTCGGGTATCTGGACTGAGGAGAGCTGGTCAGGTACAACGATCTAGGCAAGGCTTGTAACAGTCTTATACACTGGGGCTGGTCAGTTAGGACCATTAAGTCATAGCTAGCCCAACTAAAAGCTTTCCTTTGCATGGCTGTAGAGCCACCATATTAAGATCTCATCCCTGGGCTAGCTATTATATAACATCCATTAATAACCCTGCAGAACGACTTCCACCTGCACGATTACTTCTGTTTTATGATGCTCCCATTTGCTAAAGGGACCAAGCGACAAACTGATAGCATCCCTGCTCCGATTCTAGATCAATGACGAGGTAGGAAACCATCTCTACTTTCCAAAGACCCCAACGATAGCATCGTTCTAGACGTAGCACTAACTACCAAACGGGCTCTTCCAAGCCTCGATGGCGGGCTACCTTTTCCAGGCGACAACACCTTGACAATGCATCTCTTCCTCCAGGAATAAAACAGTCCTCTATATAGAGTTTTCGCCATTCAGCCTCTAATGTTAGGTAAGCCAGTTGTATAAAACGTCTAGTATTGAAGGCTTCTGCTTCGGTCATTGTTCTCACGGGCCTGCAATTGAACGCGCTGCAACAGTCTCAAATCGATCTATGTGGAATGTGAGATAGCAATAGCAAGCGCCTTAGGCATCATCGAAGATTGAGCTCTGTGAAGACAGCTCAACGTAGTCAGTAATGGCAGTCTCAGAAATTCAGCTTCCAACGAGTATGTAACGATAGCATTTTTCTAAATATGGCGAGCACAGCAGATCTGAAGAGCGATTCTCTCCTAGAATATCGCCGTCGGGGCTACAGAAGTCAGCATAAATCATTCATATTCTATTTCTCGCACGGTCTTGTTTATGACAGTTGCCATGCAACTTGGAGATGGAAGCGTCGACAATTACACCCATGCAGTTAGACCAATCCACGTATTGTAACATCTTGCTGCCACGCGTAAACACTGCTTTGAATCGTGACTTATATCGGCTTCAAACCTTTTATTGCAGGTCGACAATTTGCCATCGAAATCTTGGGCTCCCTGCAGCGTGTGTGCGCATTCTTGCGCCATGCAACGTTGGGCTCCACGTTGTTTCACTATGGTCGAAAACTCCATGTATGCATGCATCCATCTGTATGCACCATAACATGCTGTTATAACGTTTGATAAATCAAACAACCCGCCAAGACATATTTGAACCAACCTGTCATGCGTTTTTGTATAGTTCTGATTTGCATTTTAATTCGACCACCGAATATATCTGCACCATTAATCCACACTTCAGCATAAAGTTATATGGTGCTAGTTGTTTGCATGGTGGCCTTATATGATTGTGAAATTATATGAGAATTGCACCGCATAGAACGTAGTTACAACGCGCCATGCACGACTTTGGACCGTTAAATATACATAAATATATCTCCTCTAAAAGTCAAACTCCGCCCCATGCTTCAACAATAGCCTTTGACCATTTATATACGCTCAATACATTTTGACGTAAGTCGAACCTACCATCGAACATTTGTGCCGCATGCAATGTGTCCATGTCATCCGGCGCGGAGTTTCAAAGTCGACCATTACATGCAACGTAAATATTGCTCGTTTGAATCCATGCAGCACCGTTGGACCATTCTGCTCCTAAATATTTTCCATAGCACGCAAACTCGCCTTCGACCCTTTTGCCCATTTGTAATGCACCATACGTAACTTTTTCCATTATATGTATATGCCATCGAATGTTTGACATTTTACATGACTCGGAAATGACATGGGTTTGCACTTTGATTTTATTACATAACAACATCACCTTTTCCAATTGAATGTGCGCCCTTCGTAATTTTATGGTTTTCGAAACCATATGCTTACGAGCTTTGTTTTAGTTTGAATATTTGCTTTACCTCATAATACGAAGGATGTTTGTTTTGAAAGGTGTTTCTCAAGCCACATTGAGGGCTCTTCTAACATTTACCCGTCCTATTTCATGGTTCCAAAGACTTTATTTGCATATGCACCAGCGTGCCTAGCTATTAAAATGTGTATGCATAACCTTTTAGTTTCAATTTGAGGTTCCCCATCTCTTGTGATCCCGCATAGACAAGCTTTATGGATATGAAAGAACAAGGAGACTAGGGTTTTAATGTCATTTCCTTGCTCCACATTGTACTCCTTGCAGCGTAAATAATTTCACACCATGTAGCTTAGGATTCATAAAAGTTTCTTTTGAAAGGAGCATCCTCATATTTGAAACTCTGTCGTTGGCTTGCCACACTACCCTGTATGTTTTCGCACTGTTGCCTGGCGCGAGGATGCCTCGAATGAGATTGTCATTGTCTAGAAAAATATTCTGAGTTTGCTTTGTTCACCGGGCCAAACTTCAGGCTAGCTTCATCGAAGTGGAGAAAAATTTTCCTTTGCGTGCTCCCCTCGACATTAAGATGATATGGTGTAGGATCTAGACATTTCCAAACGGAGCGCTTTAAGCATCTGGTGTGCACTGGTGAAGGAGGCCTTTGCATCAGTGACATAGAAGGTTCTCTCTGATCAGCATGTATCGCACTATCCTCCCTTTAACAGTACTGATTACTTGCTCCTGATCCTCCCCTGTTCCGCAGCTTTTGCCTCATCGTTGAGCCCAATTTTACTACCCTTGATGTCGTGATACGACCGAGGATTTTTTCACCCATGGGGTCGACCTGTGTGGAACATAACGACATCATAATTATTCTTTGATAATGGTGCCCACAGATAAACATATGAGACTAGCAAATGTAACAGAGGTATTCAAACCACATGCTTAATGACCTACGACAACATGGCCTTCAAAAGTTTCCCATTTAAAAGTATGCGTGGCAATCTCATTACACATGACGCGACTGCGATAAGAGTGTTCGGTCGTATGCCGGATGATCTCCTCCACATATGGCGTGATTGCAGCGACAACATCAAGTCATGGTGATGAGACAACTCATGAGGGATTAGAGATAGGTCGGTGGGATGTCGTTGGCTGCGGGTTAGGTGAAAGACCTTAACGCCTAGGCGAGCAGAGGGGGAACCCGAAATTTTAAATATACCCAAAATTTTGGGTGGTGTTGTAGCGGCTACAACAAATGGCGAACCACTGGTAGAATCCAACATCTCTGTCAATATCACCACAATAGTCTGAGTCCGGATAATGATGCTAGGGAATATTGAACCAGCTCCGTGGGTACCCTTTGTATTACTTTGGCCCTTTACGAGTATGTCTAATCCTTGTGCCTCACTAAGTCCCGCTAATCAGAAACACATCAAAGAGAAAGCTCACAGACGCCGGTAGCTTGTTGATGATGTGACAAGCAAGGCAGTGGGCTTATTATTTTCAGGATTTTTTTTTAAAGTAAGTTTCTGGTGTTGCTCCGCTGCCAGCAGGCCTGAACAATACCCCGATGGAGTCACTTCAAGAAATCACAAACGTTGCTCCACTGCTAGCGAGCCTGGTCAGTACCCCGGCGGAGTCGTTGCATTACCTCTCTGTGCAAGAAGCCTTTCTCGATCCTTTACCCTTATCTGTTTCATGTGCTTATAGCACTTATTTACATGTGCTCGTGGTACTTATTTTCATGGGCGGATGAGGGATCCCGACTTATTTTACGAGCAAGAGAGGTTGTTTCTCGTTTTGCAGAAACTGAAAGATATCCTGATTTGGGTTTGCCCTTGTGCCGAACCTTCACATCCCATTTACCACAATAGGCAAAGCGCGCAAAACAGATCATTGAAACGTCCAAGACTATGCTGGGCACAAGGCTTAGGCTTACGGGTATGGGCCATTTCAAACTCATTAGGTCTCCCATAAACAACCGGCTCGTATCTCCCTAGCTAAATGAGTTTAGAATCATAGGCATCTTGTTGAGAATGTGACTTCAACGACTCGTCCTAAGAGAAAGCTGCCTCTTGAGATAGCCACCACCACCTCACGCCAAAACAATGGAGTTACTGCTTCAGCAATCGGGGCAAAACAAGGCTGCAAGGTGATAGGGTTGTAGTGAGGGCTCTTGCAGTGGCAGGCGACATGACAGAAATGATGTGAGTAAGAGGGAGTACGACGCAATAAAAGGCAAGGCTCAGGATGCAATGCAATGCCATGTGCGAGAACGATCAACCAGTTGTAGGTGGCAAAGAGGCGCAATACAAGCAATGATTATTTATGCAACAAGAAGCCACCGAAAAGGAAATGAAAGAAAATACTTGTAACATGATGTTGCCTAAGATATTAATCGTAAACAAAAACAACAGACACAATTTTAAACTATGAAGTAAAAATTTTGCAAGTAAACCTAATTAACTTGAAACTAAAAAATTTTATGGCAGGTCCTAGCTAGCCTACACCTAAACCCTAGTTTAACCAATGATGCGGTCGGGTTATGTAAAATCATTTTTCCAGTGTAGCCACCGCATTAATTTGCATCCTGCAACGACAACAATGATCAGGATCAGAGCCAGTATCCAAAAAAGTGTAGTAGCAACAAAACTTACCTGAGGAGTAGGTGCAACGGCAAGACGATCATAGATACTTGCCAAAGAACATGCCAGAAAAGATTATGCAAGCTGAATCCCATTCTTATCTTGATAACCAGCAATATGTTCTTGAAACTCAACATTATGGATAAATGACATAAAATCATTCATGCATGATCCTGGATTTGAGGGGTGATGGGTAAGCCAATTCCTATTTGCAAGCACATTCACCGAATGGGGTTGGTTGAGTTGATCAACAATCTCATCATGGTGTTGGGGACCATCAGTTTTATGGAATGGAAACGATACGCAAGTGCCAGGCGAATTATAGATTCATGCACATCTAAGCGTAGAGATTATAGTTTCGAAAACCCTAGTCCGGGGTTGCTCCTGGGTTTGGTTAAGGGTATGGGGATCTGAATCCACGTTTAAAGGAGCCTGAAATTCCTCACTGCTTTGAACAAACTCTAGACCTTCAAGCAAGGGGCTTTCCAACTTTGACTGCTTCGCGAGATTAACAGGCGAATGGGCGTGATCATCAATTGTAGTGATTTGAAAGATGTCAGTGGGCTTTGTATCAATTTGGTCGAATGTTTGCAGAACGTGATTGATAAATAAAAATATGTCCCTCGAGATTTTCCGGGGATGGGAGTGAATTTGACGCATTTATCTTTTGGAATAACGTAGTGCGGGGGAATTTCATTTCGAAACGGTGGCGGAAGTTGAAGCGTTTCGATTTTTGGGTGGGTATTTATGAATCTTTACAAAGAGAATCATCAAATTCGAGTTAGGTGTCCTCATAGGGTCGGCCAAGATCCAAGTGATAGTCCTCGATGGTATGATTGAACATGTTTTCGGATAAGCGGGGATCAACGTAATTATTGATTTGTTCGAAATGGGTACACGAGATGTCGAGGCTCCCGAGAGTGCAAGGCGGGATGGTCCCGACGGAGGAACATCTTGAAGTTGTTTAGACGGGGAATCACTCCTAGGGAATCGCTCCTATGGGTGTCTAAAGATTCCGAGTGAGAAAGATCAGATTTGAAGGATTCATCGATTTTGAACTATGATCGTGAAACACCATCTGCGTGCTTGTGATTGTCGCCAATACCAGTATAAGGAAATTTTGAATGTCTCGAAGAAATTACCGGTGTGGCGGGATCGGGAAACCAACCGGGGAGTAATGAATGAAGAGATTGAGTCATAGGGGCATTAACCATATGAGGATTTTCAACAAGTACATCCGTGTCATTCAGAGGACACAAAGATCTAGCAAGCCTTGCAAGGGAATCAACTTTACGCTGGGTAGGGGTCGATTCATAATTAATATGCGAATCAGATCTAGGTTTGTGTCTAGGGAGACATCGAGTGGGCTCAAGGTAGGTTTCATGAATCAAAAGAGATAATGAGCCACTGGGGTGTTCAGATTCATAATCTGAATGTGAACTAGATTCATAATCCGAATGTGAACCAGATTCATAATCCGAATGTGAACCAGATTCATCATCCGAATGTGAACCAGATTCATAATCCGAATGTGAACCAGATTTAGGACTAAGTCTAGGGAGACATCGAGTGGGCTCGGGGTAGGTTTCATAAGCCAAAAGAGATAATGAGCCACTCGGGTGTTCAGATTCGACATGGTACATGAAAGACTCAAAGTCAGAACAACCGTTGACTTGCAGGTTGTCATAGGGAACACTAGGCTCAGGTTAGGTTGCTAACTGAAATGGTTCATGGGAAACGAGAATCGCATACGCGAACTTTTCTCTTAACAACCTCCAATCGACATCCTTTTCAGGGAACTCAAAACAATAATGAACGAATCTGATAGAGAACTCATCTAAAGATTCCTGAGGTTCCATTCTGATGTCATTTATCTTCAGTAAAACGTTATGAAAATCATACCTATGAAAAGCTTGTTGTAATTCACTAGCGAGTTGTTCAAATGAATGGATGGAAGATGCCAGCAAAGTGCAGCACCATTGCTTAGCGCGACCTTCGAGAGTGAGGAAGAAAATCAAACAAATGAAACCTTCATTTTCAATTTCGTAGCACTCACCAAAGTCGTCGAAATCTAAAATGTGTTGGGTTATGGGTACCCCATTTTCACCATAAAATTTTAACTGGGACAAGTGATACATAATTTTATCGGGGATGAAGTATCCAGGCTCATAAAACTCCGACAAACATCTCGAGAGAATGATTTGGGAACGAGCCATTACAGATATGAGATTAACTGCAGGCTCTAAGGGCTCAGCTTCTCATCTGGCCCCCCCTTCTCGTTAACCATATGGTTGGAGGTTCGGGCCCTCCTTCTAGCGCCAATTATGTTGACGGGAAAATATGTCCGGCCAACAGTAGGGGATCTCCCCGGTAGAAAGTCCCACTTAGACCTTGAACCGTTTGCTGTAGGGATCTCGTCCGGGGTGTGGGTCCGGCTACTTCTTAAGACACCTTCCCTTCGGTCTCAAAAGAACCTGATTGAACCTGCGGACACACACTTATTCACATGATATAGAATACATGATTGATGCATTAAACACGAATAAAACACAATGCGTAGCAAGATTATAAATAAAGCATGTACACCTCGGGAGATGTCATTAGCAACATCTTTAGGGGAGTAATGCTTATAAAATGATACGACCACAAAGAAATAGTTCTTTATGGCGAGATATCCCTTTACTTTACGAAAGATAAAACAAATGCTAACAAATAGTTCATTAACATTCATTAATAGAGCAAATGATAAATTGAACATCATTGACACAACACAGATAGCCATGACGCATAAATGCTGACATAAAGAGTGCAGCTTAATTAATCATAGGATGTTCTAAAATTGTACAATGGAATACACACAGTGTTTGCACAGCAAAACACATCATAACCATAGGGTGTTTTAACAAGTATCTCTATATTCATATGCATAAGAGTATAATCCTTCAATACAATGCCATGTAGCTCTTCCGTTTCCAAAAGAAAAGCCTTTTACAAGTTCCCAAAGGAAGTATTTATAATGCAGAAACTGCCCTTCGGGCTTCCTTGATCTTTCATCTTACGGCCAGATTGGTGCCTTAGAGCCTAGTCCCTTTTGCGACACTGCGACCTAGCATTCTTTGTTGCGACACTGCGGCTTTGGTAGCATTGCGACCTGCGATCTGAGCTGTCGTTGCGACCTGCCGGCAGAAGTGACTAGGTCGCGGGGTCGCAAGTTGTAGAGAATGGCGAATGCGACCTTGAACCTTGCGACTGGGTCGGCGGATCGCAGGTTCGCAAAGGTGGAAAACAAAGAGATGCGACCTTGCGACCTTGCGGCCTAGTCGGCGGGGTCGCTGGGTCGCCGAGCGGAAAACCAAGGAAATGCGACCTTGCGACCTTGCGGCCCAGGTCGTGGTGCAGGTCGCGAAGGTGGAAAACCAAAGAAATGCGACCTTGCGACCTTGCGACTAGGTTGATGGGTCGCTAGGTCGCAAAGGTGGAAAACCAAGAAATGGGCCTTGCGACAGCGACTGAGTCATTTGGGTCGTAGGTCGCAAGGAAGAGTGGAAAATCACAGACGTGCGACCTGCGACCTCGCCAGATCTGCGAGTTATTTGGATTTTTCGCCAGTATCTTCTTGTTCTGAAAATGTCTCCTTGTTGGTTGGGGAAAACCTTGGCTCTTGTGCAAACAGAAGGTTCTTCCTGCAATAAAATAACACAGGTCACATATCTATATGACTGAACAATAATAATAAAGCTAAGGGCATTTTAATCAATTGTAAGAATGAAAAAAATAACTTAGACCCCTAGCGGTCAACTACTGAATCATCGAAGAGAATGGCTAGGGATAGTTCTCTCTGTGCCCTTTCTCTGTCGGGATTATCATCCTCCCCACATACCAGGTTCTCTTCAGGTCTCGGATTAAATTACTTGATAGGCATGAGTTTCTTTATTCACGTTCTTAGTGTTTGCCACAGGTTTTCATGCTCATCGATTACTTATCCATAAGAGGAGCAGTACTTGTCACCTTCTATTGGAGAATCTTGGGTATCTGGACTGAGGAGAACTGGTCAGGTACAACGATCTAGGCAGGCTTATAACAGTCTTATACACTGGAGGCTGGTCAGTTAGGTCCATTAAATCATAGCTAGCCTAACTAACAACTTTCCTTTGCGCGGCTACAGAGCCACCATATTAAGATCCGATCTCTGGGCTAGCTATTATATAACATCCAGTAATAACCCTGCAGAACGGCCTCCACCTGCACGATTGCTTTTGTTTTATGATGCTCCCATTTTCTACAGGGACCAATCGACAAACTGATAGCAGCCCTGCTCCGATTCTAGATCAGTAACGAGGTAGGAAACCATCTCTACTTTCCAAAGACCCCAATGACAGCATCGTTCTAGACGTAGCACTAACTACCAAATGAGCTCTTCCAAGCCTCGATGGTGGGCTACCTTTTGCAGGTGACAACACCTCGAAAACGCAGCTTCTCCTCCAGGAATAAAACAGTTCTCTATACAGAGTTTTCGCCATTCAACCTCTAATGTTAGGTAAGCCAGTTGTATAAAACATCTAGTGCTGAAGGCTTCCGCTTCGGTCATGGTTCTCACGGGCCTGCAATTGAACACGCTGCAACAGTCTCAAATCGACCTATGTGGAATGTGAGATAGCAATAGCAAGCGCCTTAGGCATCATCGAAGATTGAGCTCTGTGAAGACAGCTCAACGTAGTCAGTAATGGCAGTCTCGGAAATTCAGCTTCCAACGAGTATGTAACGATAGCATTTTTCTAAATATGGTGAACACAGCAGAACACAGCAGATCTGAAGAGCGATTCCCTCCTGGAATATCGCCGTCGAGGCTGCAGAAGTCAGCATAAATCGTTCATATTCTATTTCTGCACGATATCCTGCTGCACTTACCATAAACGCACGGTCTTGTTTATGACAGTTGCCATGCAACTTGGAGATGGACGCGTCGACAATTACACCCATGCAGTTAGACCAATCCACGTATTGTAACATCTTGCTGCCACGCGTAAACAATGCTTTGAATCGTGACTTATATCGGCTTCAAACCTTTTAGTGCAGGTCGACAATTTGCCATCGAAATCTTGGGCTCCCTGCAGCGTGTGTGCGCATTCTTGCGCCATGCAACGTTGGGCTCCACGTTGTTTCACTATGGTCAAAAACTCCACGTATGCATGCATCCATCTGTACGCACCATAACATGCTGTTATAATGTTTGATAAATCAAACAACCCGCCAAGACATATTTGAACCAACCTGTCATGCGTTTTCGTATAGTTCTGATTTGCATTTTAATTCGACCACCGAATATATCTGCACCATTAATCCACACTTCAGCATAAAGTTATATGGTGCTAGTTGTTTGCATGGCGGCCTTATATGATTGTGAAATTATATGAGAATTGCACCACATAGAACGTAGTTACAACGCGCCATGCACGACTTTGGACCGTTAAATATACATAAATATATCTCCTCTAAAAGTCAAACTCCGCCCCATGCTTCAACAATAGCCTTTGACCATTTATATACGCTCAATACATTTTGACTAAGTCGAACCTACCATCGAACATTTGTGCCGCATGCAACGTGTCCATGTCATCCGGCGCGGAGTTTCAAAGTCGACCATTACATGCAACGTAAATATTGCTCGTTTGAATCCATGCAGCACCGTTGGACCATTCTGCTCCTAAATATTTTCCATAGCACGCAAACTCGCCTTCGACCCTTTTGCCCATTTGTAATGCACCATACGTAACTTTGGCCATTATATGTATATGCCATCGAATGTTTGACATTTTACATGACTCGGAAATGACATGGGTTTGCACTTTGATTTTATTACATAACAACATCACCTTTTCCAATTGAATGTGCGCCCTTCATAATTTTATGGTTTTCGAAACCATATGCTTACGAGCTTTGTTTTAGTTTGAATATTTCTTTACCTCATAATACAAAGGATGTTTGTTTTGAAAGGTGTTTCTCAAGCCACATTGATGGCTCTTCTAACATTTACCCGTCCTATTTCATGGTTCCAAAGACTTTATTTGCATATGCACCAGCGTGACTAACTATTAAAATGTGTATGCATAACCTTTTAGTTTCAATTTGAGGTTCCCCATCTCTTGTGATCCCGCATAGACAAGCTTTATGGATATGAAAGAACAAGGAGACTAGGGTTTTAATGTCATTTCCTTGCTCCACATTGTACTCCTTGCAGCGTAAATAATTTCACACCATGTAGCTTAGGATTCATAAAAGTTGCTTTTGAAAGGAGCGTCCTCATATTTGAAACTCTGTCGTTAGCTTGCCACACTACCCTGTATGTTTTCGCACTGCTGCCTGGCGCGAGGATGCCTCGAATGAGATTGTCATTGTCTAGAAAAATATTCTGAGTTTGCTTTGTTCACCGGGCCAAACTTCAGGCTAGCTTCATCGAAGTGGAGAAAAATGTTCCTTTGCGTGCACCCCTCGATATTCAGATGATATGGTGTAGGATCTAGACATTTCCAAACGGAGCGCTTTAAGCATCTAGTGCGCACTGGTGAAGGAGGCCTTTGCATCAGTGACATAGAAGGTTCTCTCTGATCAGCATGTATCGCACTATCCTCCCTTTAACAGTACTGATTACTTGCTCCTGATCCTCCCCTGTTCCGCAGCTTTTTCCTCATCGTTGAGCCCAATTTTATTACCCTTGATGTCGTGATACGACTGAGGAGTTTGTCACCCATGGGGTCGACCTGTGTGGAACATTACGACATCATAATTATTCTTTGATAATGGTGCCCACAGATAAACATATGAGACTAGCAAATGTAACAGAGGTATTCAAACAACATGCTTAATGACCTACGACGACATGGCCTTCAAAAGTTTCCCATTTAAAAGTATGCGTGGCAATCTCATTACACATGACGCGACTGCGATAAGAGTGTTCGGTCGTATGCCGGATGATCTCCTCCACATATGGCGTGATTGCAGCGACAACATCAAGTCATGGTGATGAGACAACTCATGAGGGATTAGAGATAGGTCGGTGGGATGTCGTTGGCTGCGGGTTAGGTGAAAGACCTTAACGCCTAGGCGAGCAGAGGGGGAACCCGAAATTTTAAATATACCCAAAATTTTGGGTGGTGTTGTAGCGGCTACAACAAGCTCCTTATTAGTTTTGGAGTACCTTCATTCTATTTCCTTTTCTTTCATTTAACCCTAATTTGTTTCCTAATTTCTGTCAGTTCCTCAGAAATTATTTTCTTATCATTCCTATGTCGTGAAGCTCCAAGTCTGTCTTCAACAATTACATCAGTTTTCTTTCTTTTACTTCTCCTGAAATTTTCTTCCTTGGGTGGTGATTCTGGTTGTTCTTGAAAATGATTCCTAACAAGGAAATCCTCCCAATTGTCTCCTATGCTCCTTAAGTGAAACTCAATCAATATTTTCACCAAGCCATGATGATGCATAGTGGTCTCTATGGATTATATTCTCTTTTGTACATTTGAGGCCATTCTTCTTAGACTATGGAGCAGAAAGAAAGGAAGGTTGATTTCACTATTTTCTATAAAATTCATTAATAAACGGATATGATAAACATACATGGTTCCAAATATTCCTTCACAAGTTATGAATTTTTTCAAAATCAAAAGCATATTTCTCCATTTTCTTTTCGGAGCAGTACTTGGGATTCCTTTTCTAAATATTGAGACATCCATACCTGGGTTTTTAAGTATCACTTTCCATGATTCATTATGGAATTATTTTTTCTTGAACCATCTATCTCCATGCCTCAGAAGTTCTGTTGGTTCAGCCAAGAATGACTCTGTCACTGCAAATTTAATGTCCCCAATATCTACTTCGGTTCCATCAAAAGAACGGGCAAATGATTTGGTAATTTCCTTATGAAAACCATCAAACTTTTCTAACCTCAACCATCCAGCTTGCTGTAGCAGTTCTCTAACATGTGCATATCCTTCCATGTATTTTACCCCCACTGGTTATATTCTAACAATAAAATCCATCCTTCTTCTATGCAAAGTGCTTTCAACCTTCAGAATTACCCCTCTGTTTTGTGGAAATGAATTGGTTGCAAAGTTGAGGGAGATGAATTGGCTGTGGAATCGATGGAGATGAATGAGATATGGATCTAATGGAGGTTTTATGGTGAGTTGTAGGAAATAAGTAAGTAATACAGTCTTGGAAAGACATAGACAAACATATCACATCATGATCATGACCATTAGTCATCAATCAAGGATATTTAATGATGGAACGTTATGCAACTTTATATGAGGAATATGGTCGAGATATATCATGATGAGGATTTGTAATCAATTCGAATGATAGGTTTTCAAGGAAAATATGAATGTACACATTATACATATTTCATGTTTTTAACTTTGCTATTAAAATAAATTTTTACACTTTACCTCAGAACTTAACCTTATTGTTTGTTGTTGCTTGATGTTGTTCCTTAGGTACTCTTTTGTAGCATGGTGGCCTTCAAACATAATCCTTTAGTCCCTTTGCAATCATCATGTCAGAATTATTGAAGTGGCTGCAGAATCAAATTAGCTGCAGAACGTGAATTTTTTCTTTTTCTTTTTAAGTATGAAACATGAATGGAATGAGTGAAAAATATGGAATGAAATGGTATGAATGTGAAAATGAAATTGGAATGAAATGGAATGATAGTGGAGTGTGATGGAATGGAACTAATTTTGCATATTATGAATTGCAAATATGAATGTAGTTTTCACTACTTTATCACAGAAAATAGAATGGAAAATATAGGGTGTCAGAGAGCTCTGATTTTCACCTTGTATTTTCTGCATAAGTATGTCAATCATTGATTGGTTTTCATACTTATACACTTTATTTATTTTTATATATATATTTTATTTTTATTTTTATCAAATGTAGGAAAAGTAAAAGCTAAGTTTTTGAAGAAGAAGAATTCTTCTTCACTGACTCCATATCAATATTATCTTGAAATATCTTGAAAAACTCTTCTTGTGAAAGTGGTTTATGATACACTTTCAATCGATGAACATTCACAAGAAGAGATGCCTTTTCTTCATCTATTGTTCTAATCTTCACTGCTCCATTATCAAATACTTTTTCAATCTCATATGGCCCAAGCCAATGAGTCTAAAACTTTCCTTGAAAATACTTGAATTTTGAATCAAACAAGAGTTCCCAATCCCCTTCTTGAAACTTTTTCTCTTTGATATACTTGTCATGCCATTTATTCCTTTGCGGCTGGACTATAATGGTTCTTTGGACTACATCTTGTCTGGTTTCATCTAGTTCATTAAGTTGCTCCAGTGTATGCTTCTGTGCTTCTGATAAATCAAGTCCTAGTTGGACTGCCATCTTGAAGGTCTTCATCTAAAATTCTATAGGGAATAGGAGTTGCTTCCCATAAACAAGTTCATATGGAGTATTTCCTATTGTGTTCCTCCATGTAGTTCTGTAGGCCCATAAGGCTTCAAAAAGCCTAGCTGCCCAATCTCTTCTATGTAGATGAATAGTCTTAGTGAGAATTCCTTCAATCACCTTATTGGTAGATTCAACTTGACCATTTTCTTGTGGATGGTAAGGAGTATACTTTCTGTGCTTTATATTGTAATCTTATACCATATTTTTCACCATATTTGATGTAAATTGAGCTCCTTGATCTGTTAAAATTTCTCTTGGAACACCAAAACGAGTGAAGATATCCTCAAAAAGAAAATTAACTATAGATTCTTCGATAACAAAAGGTAATGCTTTAGCCTCTACCCATTTAGTGACATAATCAGTACATACCAAAATATACTTCTTTTGTTTAGATGGAGGATTGATTTAAGTACAACAAAATCCAAGGCCCATTTTTCAAAAGGTTCAATAAGTACTTGAGGTTGCAATGGCATTCCATTTGAAGGAGCAGGTTTCCCTACCCTTTGGCAATTGTCACACCTTTTGACATATTCTTTGATTTTTGAAGATGGATGGCCAATAATATCCTAAATGAAGGATTTTATAGGTTGTCCTCTTGTCAGAAAAATTTCTACCACAAGGTTCATCACAACATGCCTTAATAATTTCAGGCATTTCATCTTCTCGAACACATCTTCTGATAATGAGATCCAGACCTGTCCTATACAATTCATTAGTAATCCATGAGTATCTTGCACTTAATTGAATGATTATTTCTCTAGAATGAAAATCTGAAGGTAATTTTCCTGAAACTAAGTATTTGGAAATATCTGCAAACCAAGGGGTCTGAGTAGTTATTGCAAAAATATATTCATCAAGAAAATTATCTTCAACTCGAGTGTTATCTTTGATATTTCGAATTCTAGACAGGAAATCAGCAACTGTGTTTTGTTTTCCAGGCCTATCTAGAACAGTAACGTTGAATTATTGCAGGAGCAATAGCCATCTTGTAACTCTGCCATTAGTAATATATTTATTCATTAAATACCTAATTTCAGAGTGATCTGTATGGACAAAGGTTCCATATCTTGTTATGTAATGTCTGAATTTATTGATAGTGTTATCACCCTAGTAATTCTTAGGTCGTGGGATTCTGGTTTATAGTTAAAGAAAACCAGGGGTAACCAAGAACCTCTTTTAGAATTCAGGATCTAGCCTTCCTGAGTTCTGGAGAGGGATCTCTCCTTAAGATTTAGCTTTGTTTTGTAATGGATTTTAGGCTAGCTATGAGTGGACAAATTGGTTTGATTTTTTGAATTTCGGTAGGAATAAAGGACTACAAGGGAAACCATAGAAAGATCTACCTAACCATTGGGCAATGGATTCAAATTTATAGCAAACAAGACTAGAAAACTAAGGTCAAAAGAACAAATATACTAAGGGAAAGATAGATGATCTTCAGAGGGTCTAAAAAGGCTATTTTGATGAAGTGGTATGATTTGGACTAAGGGAAATTAATAATCCTTAGATCACAGAAAAGGAAGAGGGAAATTGAGTTCAAACGAGACTAAAGAGCAGTTAAGAATTCTAAAGTCTTGAAATCAGAAGAAAACATAAATATGAAAACTAGTAAAAACATAGAGCTTTTTACACTGATTCTGTAATATCTTTCCTAGTTATTCATTTAAGATGGAAAATAACATAAGATGTATGAATGAAACTTAAAGAAATAAACAATGAAAACTGGAAGATACAATACTCATCTGATCAGCATGAGGATCATTAGTTATGATGTCTATTTGCTTCAGTTTCCAGCCTGCTGCTTCAACTTAACTCACATAAAATCCCAATGTTTCAACAAAAAAGTCTATAGTAGTCTTGATAATTTTATCCCGCCTTGAATACTTCGAAAGATGAAGTATTTATACAAATAAATTTCTTACAAAATTTCTCAAATTTTGAGAGAATATCTCAAGAAAAAATAGAAATTATTACATAAGAAGAGGGACAGTAGCAAAACGGTTTGCAAGTTGTCCTCTTTTACAAGGAAAAATAGAACTGTTATCCTAATCAAACTAATTTTTTGATTAGCTGGAAGCATTGCTAGAAATTGAAACATTATCTCATGGAAGATGACTTGTAAAATGCTCCTTCTCATTACTTTCTATTCTGATACTCTTTATCTCTTCTTTTCATTGTTTCACTGCTGTAATTGAAAATTAACCAGCAGTAACATTATTTTTTACTGATACTCTTTGACATCTGATACACTTTGACCCTAATACTCTTTGACCATTGATTTTTCATCTTGATATATTTTTACTGCAAATTTTTCATAGTAAATCAGTGAATTCTTGCCATTGCTCTACACTGGGAATTTTCATGCTCTTTAGCTTCCTATAACTTTCATAAGCTTCTTTATACTTTGAAAAATTGGGCTTGACCACAAAAATATGTTTGATTTCATTTTGAAAAAAGAACAAGTTTTCAAAATATTCCAAAATGACTTTACCAGTAGGAGACCCTTGAGGTAAAGCTTTGTTGACATGCTCTTTGGCATATGCCCTGATTTTGTTGTCATAATCTTTTTGTGGCATTAATTTCTCATTCAATGCATGAATATCTGGTAAACATGCTTGTGACAGTACTGTGTATTTGGCCTCAAATCTGGTGACAGCCAAGTTCATATCTTTGCACCTGTCCTCCAAATTATTCATCATGTTTCTTTTATTTAGGACCTTTTTGATTTGGAGTATACTTTCAGTTCTGTCCTGAATTTTTAACTCTTCAATTTCCTCTCTGTGTTTACTATTCAAAAATGTGATAAGCATTAAGGCTTGAGCAGGCTTATCGGCCAGTTCTTCTTTGGTCTTTTGTATTTCTGTCTGTGCTCCTTTAAGTAATTCTTTTTGTTCATAAATTATCTGGATTAAGGGCCATTGCAAATGTATGCCTTGAATGATGTTATTCCACAGATAATTCTTAATTTAGGATACCTACTCAGTGATATTTACCTGTTGTTGAAGAATCTTAACCTATTCCTGCAATCTGTTGGCCCTATGTTCATGTCCTTTTGAAGCGATTAAGGCATCTCTGTTGGATGTTTCCAGATTTCTGATGGTACCTTTTAAAATGATTATCTCTTTATCTTTTATGGACATATCTTCCATAGCTTTGACTATGGCAGCTATTTCCCCTACTATATTTACCTGTGATGTTGATGAAAAAGTGGCAGAGATGTCTTTAGAAGTAATTGACACTTCAGTTGCCAATACTCCTTTTGGTGCCAAATTTTCTGCCAATGTCGAGGGAACAACTATACTTACAGTTGGAATAATTGTAGGAATGGAAACTTGCTAAGTTTTCTTCAAATTTACATTTTCTTGTATAAGAGCTTCTATCTGAGTTTCCATATTTTCTATCTGGGCTCTCATTTTCAAAACAAGTTGCATGTTTTCCTCTTTCTCTGTCTTTTCCTTAAGAACTTATTTTGTTTGAGGGTGCTCACTCTATGCTAATTTGAGCTGCTTTCTTAAGGCTGTAATATCATCATTCTTCTGTCTTATTAACTTCTTAGCAGCTTTATTATTAGAAGGATCTACTCCAAACTCAATTACCAAATCTTCTAAGGATTTTATTCTCAAATCCTTGGCATGTAAAGATGCTTTATCCAACTTCATTTGAGTTTGCAAGTTGGATACATTCTTTTGGAGCATAGTGGCACTCATTGTTTTGCTTACTACTTCTGAATATAACATTTCTGATGCACTCCTGTGAAATTACATCTGATCTAGCTCATGAATAGTATCAGCATTTACTGCAAATTCTGTCTTTTTGTAGTCTGAAGCTGATTTTGGATGTGCTACCACTGGTTGGAGAAAAGACATGATCATTTGGTTGGTTGAGTAATCAAATGCAGTTACTAATCTGTCCTTATCTCCTGGTTTTTCCTTGAGAAGTTTAGAATAAAATTCATTTTTTATCTCTTCATTTTTCTCTTTGATTAGCTTGAACCTCTTCTGAATATCAGAATCAATTTCTTCATTTTTTTTAGAAGAAGAAGAGGGAGCTTCTGTATCCATTTCCATTTCGACCATCTCTTTACCTTTACCCTGTACTTGTACCTGTTCGTTTTGAATTTCTCTGAGAGTTTCATTAACAATGATGGTGGCTTCATCATTTGTCTACTACTCATTAATATCATCCACATCTATGATTCCTTCTGTTTCAAATGTAGTCATTTTGGCCTTTTTGCTGTATACTATTTTGAATTTATTTTCAGTGGTTGTTTCAGCCAAATATCCTTCTTCTTTCCTTGATCTTTTATTTTATACTTATGCTGGCTAGTTAACTATAACCACCTGTGTACTGTTCAAATTGTCTGTCTAGTTATCCTGATCATCATCAATTAAGGTATTGGCCACCCATTCCAACTAATTGGTATATTTTTCAATAAGTGGCTTAGATTCATGGAGAAATGGGGGAAATTTGATTTTAATTCTGAGATTGCTTATAATACCCTGAGGGTCATAGCTCCAATAAAAACTTTCCTGAAACTTGAATACTGATAGCTTGCTAGATACTTCCTTTAAGGCATCTCTGCTATTTACAATGAAAGAGCCAATTTTACTTTTCAATTTAATTGTGCCTTCTTTTTAGATGCTATGAAATTCACTGCATCAGCATTCAAAATCTACCTTATGTACTCCAGAGCAAAAATTCTGGTGGTCAAAAACTTTGGCAATTTGTATGGGGCCAAGATTGCACCATATATTCTAATCTCAGTGTGATTTTTGTATAAATACCAAACACCCACTTTACAGTTTTCAGAAAACTGTAAAAAATTTTGATATCTTCATTTATTCTTGGTGGTTATGCTTTATCCAACAAACTGATAGCAAGTCTGATATATAGGTCATTGAAATCACTATAATTGTACTCACTACTATTATTTCTCAGAAGAGAGGTCCAAAATATTACTAACAATGGTTTTCATTCCATATCCATCTTCTGTAGTGCAAAGGGAAAATTATCTTCTTGAAAAAACAAGAAGAGATGTAACAGATATGAAGTATATCTGAACACTCCTTCATCAGGCAATTTATTAGCTGATGATGAATATTGTCAGCAATAAATTTGGCAAAGTCAAAAATCAATTTTGGTTGTTGTCCAAGTGACAAAGTGGAGAGGAAGCCTAAGATAGATGCATCTATGAATTCATCATTAACATAACCCAAAATAAATGACAGCATGGAAATGACCTGTCTGGAGCCTTTTGGAAAATCAAAGGTATCATAAGGATTATTTACTTTAGGAAGATCGACATGATTGGGCATGAAGTTCTGGAGGATTTGGAACTTCCTAGGGAAATCTAGGTCTAAATACATCTGGGTCAAGTCTTCAATTGAAAATGACACTGCTTGTGGATTATGGCTTAACTGGAGCATTTCATTGATTGATTCAGCAGTTATAAAAAATAAGACCTCACTATCTTTGTTAACCATGCACCTTTGATCAGGAATATAATGCATTTGACACAACCTTATGAAATCTTGAGCAGGGTGGGTAATGGGAACCACATACTTGGGCAAATTAGAATCCCATACAGGTATGTCATTGGCCACTTTCTTTTCAAATTTCTCTTGACACCAATTATGTACTTCTAGAAGATCAAATTCAAGGGTGGCATCAGCAATTATGTAATCTAAGTCAATCAAAGGATTACTTTCTTCAGTGGTGACAGGAGGCTGAAAAGGTCTGACTACTTCAGTAGAATCAACAGTTAAAATAGGAGTAGGTTTATCAATTCTAGGAGGTTTGGGTTTTGGACGCTTACTGGAAGCAGGCTTCTGAGATTTAGGACCTCCAGTTTTGGAGATTACTTGTTTCTTGGTCATTTTAAATGAACAGAGCAAGATTAAAAAAATTTCTAAGTTATTTTTCGGATACCTGGGACAATTGAAGAGTTTTTCTGGCAATTTGAGACTCTGGGTAGAGTTTTAAGGTGACAGAATAGGTTTATTGTATGCAGAAGGTCTTCTAGATCAAATTCAGAAGGGAAAATGATCTTGGAATGGCTAAAAACCTGCTACAATGGAAAATGTGGATTCTGGAGAAATTTTGACAGGGTTTCCCCTATATTTTGAAGGTTTCTAAACTTCCCAGATGGCTAATTCAACTAATTTTAGGCAATGGCAGTTTAATAGATGAATTCTACTTTGAAAATGAAATATTTAGCAGGTTGAATAGTGAAAAATACCTGTAAATGGTATAATTTGTGGTTGATGAAGTTTACAGTTACGTCACAGTCTTCAATTCAGGTGAATTCGGCTATCAGAGGTGATGGAGGCTTTCAGGAATGATTTTCAAAGTAAAATTGTCATCCAAATGGCAAATTGTTTCAAAAATAGCTTTGAAAATGGTAAAGGGAGGCTCTGCAAAGGTTCTCAAAGGTTTTATTGACAAATAGGTGAAATGCGATGGAAAATGGTTAAGTTTTAATGCATTAAACCTTAGTCTAATCACCTTTCAATTACATTTATTGCAGGAATGGCGGGAGTGGTTTGTGCGCTTGAAGGAGAAACCAGAAATGGTTTTCGCATTGTGTTTGTGTAGTAAATGGTTTTTTCCTTTTGGAATGTGATCGAATGAAAGGAGGACACGTAGCAGGCGGCAGTTTATCAAAACAACTTTTTTTCATAAAATATTTTGGGAACTTCATTCGATCACTTTAAAAATGCGAAAAGGAATTTGCATCGTCCGATCTGGAAAAGTGGAGCGAACGGTCGGGATTTGATGTGAAGTTGCGGGGTAAATGCAGTGGGGTCGGGGCTTTGATCAGTACCGTTGATTTGATACGGGGAAATCAACGGTTTAAATTTAATCCGATGGGAAATGGTGGAGATAGGAAAGGATTTATCGGATTTGTTTCTGACCGTCACATTAAAATGAGAAGGATGATCTGATGGTTAGGATGGAGTCCGATGGTGCTGAGGGATTTGTGAAGATTAATATATAAAACAGACTTTATACATAAATCAAATGAATGGACGGGGTATCAAAGGATTTTTTAACCAATGTTAATATTTTGGTATGGGATATGTATCGGGGAATTTGTAAAGGGTTATAATTTTAACCTTAGGTTAAGGGAGTCGGGTAAGGGAAAATAAACAAAGGGATGGGTTTTATTATGAAGTTTAGTTTAAACGAAACTTTGGGTGTTATTTTTTGTTTAAACACATATAAAAACATGTTTAATCTTTTTTCATGTATTTTTATTATACATTTAATTAAATTAGAATGATTTAACAACCATAGGGGGCGGGATATTTATATAAGGTTATTTTTAGCCAAAGGGGACCTATAATGTGGGTTTTTATTTAAACATGTGGGGATAAATAACTTTGGCTAAAGTTATATTAATGGTTTTTTGGGGCTATTTAATAAAAGGGAATTATATAATATAGGAAAAGGTTATTCTATAAGGAGTTATTATGTAAGTTAAAGTTAATATGACAAGGGGACAAGGTATACTCAAAATACATTAACATAACCAAGAAAAGTGAAGTTTAAAGGCAAACTTGCATCATAATGACTTCATCACCTCAACTTATGATAAAATGTAATTTTTGAGGGTTTTATGCTTTTATGTGATAAGGGAAATTAATCAAATGGGAATTAAAGTATTTTTAAGTAAAAATTTACTTAGGATTGTTCAGGGAGATGAATGCATGAATGGAATGATTATGTGATTTTAAGGATTAATATAGACATTTAACATTTTCAACTAATCAGCCATAGAGCCTTAGGTCCGGTCCCAACAAAAGTCAAGGAAATGCCTTGAGCCTTTCTGAATGATAGCTTAGAATGCTTAATGGCTATGGGGAGAGGAAGTTAGTTATTTGCAGCCCTGGTGAATAATATTTACATTGATGCTTCACACCTTCTTCTACCTACCCAAATTAACTGCTAACATTTTTTCTTCCATTTTGATTAGGTGCATTTGTGCTAGCAACCTTTACAACATTTATTCTTTTTGAAATTAGTAAACTATCTACTTCTACACTTATTTCAACCAAGAATCCAGATTAAACTGTTGGATTCTTTTATTCTCTACCTAAATATGGAATTTGTCATGGTTAAACTATATGACAATTCATTATTCTCTATCTACAACATTTGAAATTGAAAAATGACGAGTCAAGAATAAATTGTTCAACTCGTCACAGATTATGGCATTTATTGACACTCTGCCATAATCAACTACAAAAGGTAAAATTAGTGGCATTTATACTTGCACACTTTCATGTTTTATTCATTTATTTCTGTTTGGGGTGTATTATTTTTTCTAAGTCCTTTGATTGTTCTTTTAGGACTTTTTACCCCTTTTTTTTTTTTTTACAAAATATGTGAATACAACTTACAGAAGGAAAAGTATGTACAGATTTACAAGATTACCAATAGTCAAATCAAAATTATGAATCCTATATTTATAGGTTACTAACATCGGCTTCACTTGGGGATGACATTTCTTGGTGAAATGTCAAGAGCTTTGAGATCAGTAGCCTTATCCATTGAACTTGGAGATCCTGTAATTGTCTTCTATTTTTTGCAACAAATCATATTTATGACATCTTATACTGCAAATCTTAGGACCTTCTCTTCGGGATTCAAACTTGTTGATAAAATCTCCAATACAATCTACAAACTGACTATGAATATTTAAAATGATAAAGTAAATGAATCTAACTGTTGAGTGACTCTGTAGAATAGTAGTGTTTCAGCATCCTACCATTCACTAGTCCTTCTTGAAGTTCAGTTCCATCCAAATTCCTGATGAAAAAGGAATTATTACCTCTGTAACAATATATCACATAGGTTCCTTTCCATAGAAAGTCAAACTTCCCATGTTTACCTTTATCCTCTCTTCGTGAATCCCATCTCAAAACTTGGTCTCCTATGAAAAAATCATCTTCTTTAACCCTTTTATCAAAAATATTTTTGATTTTATTATGTAAAACTTGTGATTTTTCATAAACTTCTTCTCTGGTTTGTCGGAGGTTCATTGATTCTTCATTGAATATCATTTGTTTCCACCTGTGATTCCTGGATAATCTTCATGACTGGGACACCCAAGGAAGAAGGGACAACTGCATCTGTACCATAAAAAATATGATAAGGTGAAGTTCCAATAGACTTTTTGTGGTAAGTCTATCAGCCCAAAGGGCATAGACCAACTTTTTGTTCCATGTCTTTTTGTTTTCTTGGAGTAACTTTTTGATGATTTTGATTAAGCTTTTGTTTGATGATTCAGCTAAACCATTACCTTGGGGATAATATGTTGTGGAATGACCTAAGGTAATATGGTATTTATGACAGAAAGAAACCATTTTCTTGGATTTGAATGTTGTTGCATTGTCAGTAATAATCTTATGTGAGCATCCAAATATTGATAAAATATTACTTTCTATAAATGAGATTATAACTGAATCAGTGGCTTGCCTAGTGGGAATGGCTTCTATCCACTTGGTAAAGTAATCTGTTGCAGTTAAAATCCATTTATGTTGGCCTGAAGAAGGAGGATGGATTTCACCTATGAAGTCTAACCCCCATAGTTGAAATGTTTTTTCAGTGGATATAGGCTTAAGAGGTAAGGGCAACAATTTCTTTTTCCCTTCAAAAATTTGGCATTTTTGGCAAGAGGTGACAATTTTTTTAACATTAGAGAATAAATTTGGCCAGTAAAAACTAGCTCTCAGTATTTTTTCTGCTGTACTCTTCCAGTATAGATGGCCTCCACAGTCACTTGCATGAAATTCCTCAAGAATTTCATCAGCCTCAGATTTTAATAGACAATTTAGTAAAATCCCAGTATTTTCTTTCCAGTAAAGTGCATTGTTAAATATACAAAACCTCATTGCTTTCTGTTTGATGAATCTTGCCTTGGTTTTAGTTAGCCTAGGAGGAGCTTGTAAATGTGTTAGTACAATTATAATATCAGAGTACCATGGTGATTCTAGATAGGCCTCACTGATCAATGGAGTCGCCATCTCCTCCTGGTCATATATTTGTGCAATGAAATTAATATCTAAAGCATTGCAATTTGATTCAGCCATCAACCTGGCTAAACCCTGTCCTTTAATGAGCTTAGTTGGTTTGATTTCCAGATCGTACTCAAGGATAGTAGCTATCCACTTTCCTCTCCTATTATCAGGTCCATCTTGTGTCAAAATATCTTTAATTACTGCATTAGGGACATATGCAATGATATGTGAATGAAGTATATACACTCTGAAATCCTTGATGGCTTTAACCAGGGCCAAAGCCTGTTTTTCCATTATATTTTATTTCAGAGGTGCATCTCTGAGGGCTTTACTAAAGAATGCAATTGGTTGTTCAAAACCTTGATTGTTTTTTCTGCAGAAGAATTGCAGTTATGGTGTATTCAGATGCAAAGGAAAAGATTATGAAATCTTTTGTATAATATGGGCTTATGAGGACTGGTGCTTTTGTTAAAGCCTATTTTATGGATTCGAAATATTGTTTGGCCTTTATTTTCCATTTTATTGAAGATTCCTTTTTAAGCATATTGTTTAGATCTTTTATGATTTCAGCCAGATTAGAGATAAATATTCTTAAAAATTTGATTTTACCCAAGAATGCTTGAATTTATTTTATGTTCCTTGGTGGTTGAATGTTTAAAATGGCTTCAATTTTTGCAGGGTCTATTCTAATGCCTTCTTTGGAGATAATATGACCTAACAGTTTTCCTTCTTCTAGTCCGAAAAGAGTCTTTTTAGGATTAAGGGATATACCATATTTTCTACATTTGATAAAGACTTGTCTCAGGTGATCTAAGTGTTCATCATTTATTTTTGAAAAGACAGTAATATCGTTGATATAAATAACTAAAAATTCATGGATCTCCTTAGCAAAGGAAATATCCATTGCTCTCTGAAAAGTAGCTCCTTCATTTTTCAATCCAAAAGGCATTTTCACGTACATGAATGTGCCCTAAGGAGTAGTAAATGAAGATTTAGATTGATCATCTTTATGAACTAGAATTTGATTGTAACCAGAGAAACCATCTAGTAAAGAAATTCTTGAAGAACCTGCCACCCTCTGCAAAATATGATCCATTTTAGGCAAGGGGTAATTGTCTTTCAAGGATGCTTTATTAAGATTTCTGAAGTCTATACACAGTCGAATTTCTCCTGTTTTCTTTCTGGTGGGCACTAAATTAGATACCCAATCAGAATCTCTGACTGTTATAATTATTTGTGCATCAAACATTCTTTTAACTTCTTTTTCGATTAAAGGTAACAAAATTGGATTATTCCTTCTTAGTTTTTGTTGAAAATGTTTTTTATTTTCTTTCAAAGGAATTTTATGTTGAATTATGTCTTTTTTGTAATTTTTCAGATCTTCGTAACTCCATGCAAAGACATCCTGATATTCTTTCAAAAGTTCTATGTATTTAACCTTTTCTTCTGATGATAAGGATTTTGATAGTTTGATCATTTTTGGTTTTTCATTTGTCCCTAAGTTATACCCTTCTATATCAAACTTGACTGGTTCCATTTTTTGCCTTTTGGACACATCATTGGAATAAAACATGTCTTCAAGGGGAGTTAAACCTCTAGGTAAAATTTTATGTTTTAAATCAATCAAATCTGGTTCATCTTCCATCATTTCCTCTATATCTACTTTTTCCAATTCATCTATGTCACTCTGAGTAAATATAGTAGGTCTATCAAAATTATGTACATCTAAATTATCTAAATCATCTATTTGACAAGAATTTGAATCTATATCACAAGGTGAATCTATATTACACTCATTATTGATTTGAAAATTCTGAAACTCTTTCTCCTTGTTCAAAAAATGATAGATTTGCTCATCTTCTGAGAAAATTTTCCAATATTTCACATTGTCTGGGACAATAGGCCTGTGTTTGATTTCAGCAGTGTATTTTTGTAATGGTGAAAATGGAAATTTACAACTGTTGGAAAAGGTTGCTAAGATTTGGTGGAAGATTTGTTAGAGTTTCTTGGTTTTTGCTATCTTTAATTGTTTTTTCAGGAATAGTTTGAGTGTCAGCAGATGGTTTATCAGATTTTGGATTTTCAACAGAAGATTTAGGATTTGGTGATTTTGGGTCAACTAGATTCTTTTTTGGCTCATTGACTATTGTTGAATCGGTGGTCTTTGTGGTATTAGCCTTTCAGGCATATTTGGAGGATTGAGCGACCTCATCAGTAATATCTACAATCTTTGGGCTTTGCTGCTTTTTAGGACTGGGTGGGTTCGAACTTTGTTTATTTTCTCTGGGAATAATCTGCAAAAAATTTTCTTTGGGAGCCTCAGTCTTCTTTTTGTTTTGGTTTTGTTTGGTTGGAGTATTGTTTTTTATTGTAGTATCATTGGTTTTCTTTCTCCTAAGGTTATATTAGTCGTGGATTTCATTGATTGCAAAATCATAACCTTGTTTATAATTGAAGGATTCACCAAATTCAACTGTGAACTGTTGTAGTTCAAAGAGTTCCTGATCCTCCTGAGTGAGGAAAATTGTATTGTTTTCATCTATCCCCATAACTATGTTGATGTCTTCCTCCTCCTCAACATTGTTTTGTGAACTCTCCGCAAAGTTTTCTTGGAATGGGGGTCTTATATTCTGATCTGGGAAGGTTCTTTACCTTTCCCAGGATTGTTGTTTTTCCTGTAGTTGGGATTCCGGATTTTGGATTGATTCTCCCATTCTGGTTTCCTTTCAATGTGATCTAGTCTCTCAAATACTTTTTTCTAATGTTTTGGTAATAAAATCAAATTTACCATCTAAGTGTGAAGCTTCTTCTTTGATTGTAACCCTCCTCTCGTTTCTCATTCTGGCTTTCTTGGCAAGTATATTGATTTCTACACCTATGGCATTTTGTTGCATTTGTTCTAGGGTATCTGCATCTCTTTCTCTAAGTTGGTAAGCCATGTCTACATCAAAAAAATCAGGGAATTTGAGTAGCACAGAATACAGAGTGGATTTAAGGTCTGCAGGAATAGCGTTGTAAACACTGTCATATCTAGTGTAAAAATCTTGGACAGACTCATTGGGGGCTCTCTTAACAGCATCAAACTCAGATAATATTTGCATAGGATTTTTCTTCTTTTCCCATTTATTTAGGAATGCTCTATGGAATGCAGCTAGGTATGCTATACTACTAGCACCTAAACTTCTAAACCATGTTTTCACTTCTCTAATTAAGCTTTGGGCAAAAAACCTCATTTGGACATCAGATTCATCTATCTCATAAATTTCCCAAAAATCTTTCATTCTGGTGATATGTTGTTGTGCAGTAATTTTTGAAATATTATCAAACAATGGGATATATTTTTGATAATTTTGGGGCATGTCATGGAGATTTTGAGGTAAGACCAAGGGAGCATATCTGGCTACCATGGCTTGGATTTTTGCTAAATAGGGAGGTACAGTAGTAGTGGAAGGGATAGTGCTAGTTACAACAATGGATGTACTTGAAGAGCTTGGAAAAGGATATGAAAAAGAAGTATTATGGCTAGTGCTTATGGTGGTGGTAGTTGTAATGGACCGAGTGAATGATGGAAATATTACTTTAGGCTGCAAGGGTAGCTCAGGGATGAAAGGATCTATTGATGAACTAGCGGTGGATTGAGGATATGATGAATATATGATCCTATGGTGCAGAGGCAACTCAGGGCTTATAGGCTCTTGAGGTGAACCGACAGTAGAATCTATAAATGAGGTGGCAACATACAGAGTAGAATCTGATGCTGGAAAGACAGTGGTGTATAGTTGGGAAACTGGAGGTTTTAATTGAGACAAAATATTGGCTAACTTAACAGCTTCTTCAATGTCTTTAATTTTTGTGAGCTTTACCCTTTTTACTGGACTTTGAATTTCAGTTTTGTCTGATTTAGTAGGTACTGAAATAATTTTATGTTTCTCACTCACATAAGAAGTAAAAACAGGATCTAAAACAATTTCCTTTAAATCAGTTTCAGACTTGCTTATAAATAGTGATTTTTCAAACTTCAAGTCAAATTCAATATCTGATAAGCTTACTAATTATTTGGGTAAAGAATTAGCTCTTTTCAGAGGTACTTCAGTTTCTGAACTAACAATTTGTTTTTTCTTTTTTCCTATCTGGTCCGGATTGTCTACTATATCTGGAGGATTGGGATCAGTTGGATCTAGTGTAATAGATTTTCTTGGGAGCCAAAATGTTGATTGGGTAAATACCCACAACCTTTAAACTTAATCTTAAAGTAGAAAAGATATATTTAAAAATATTCCTCCAAGATTAAACTTAAAACTGGAGAGTGGTTAGTTCCCTAGTGGATTCGCCAGTATGTTATCACCCTAGTAATTCTTAGGTCGTGGGATTTTGGTTTATAGTTAAAGAAAACTAGGGGTAACCAAGAACCTCTTTTTAGAATTCGGGATCTAGCCTTTCCAGTTCGCTGAGAGGGATTCCTCCCTCATGATATAGATTTTTTTAGGTAACAGATATTAGGCTAGCTATGAGTGGACAATTTGGTTTGATTTTTTGAAAGGTTGGTGGGAATAAAGGATTACAAAGGAAACCATAAAAATATCTATCTAACCATTGGGCAATGGAGTCAAATTTCTAGCTAACAAGATTTGAAAACCAAGGTCAAAAGATGCAAATATGCTAAGGGCAAGTTAGATAACTTTCAGAGGGTTTGAAAGGCTAATTTGATGAAGTGATATGATTCTGGACTAAGGGCAGTTAAGAATCCTTAGATCACAGAAAGGAAGAGGACAAGGTGAAGTCAAACAAAACTAAAGAGCATTTAAGAATTCTCTAGTCTGGAAATTAGCAGAAAACAGAAATAATGAGAACTAGTAAATACAGAGAGCTTTTTAACACTGATCCTGTATTAACTTTCCTAGTTTATCATTTAAGAAGGAAAATACATATGATATATGAATGAAACTTAAAGAAATACACAATGAAAACTTTAAAAGACTGTACTCATCTATTTATCTCATGAATCCTTAACTATGATGTCTTTTGCTTCAGTCTCCAGCTTGCTACTTGAATTTAACTCACAAAAAGTCCCAATGTTTCAACAAAATAAATCTATAGTAATCTTTAGATTTTATTCCACATTGAATACTTCGAAAGATGAAGTATTTATACAATTGAATTACTTACAAAATATCTAAAGTTTTGAGATAATATGTCAAGAAAAATAGGAAATTTTACATAAGAAGAGGGACAACAGCAAAACAATATGCAATTTGTCCTCTTTTACAAGAAAAAATAGAACTGTCTATCCTAATAAAATAGATTTTATGATTAGTTGGGAGCATTGCTAGCAATTGATGCATTATCTCGTGGAAGATGGCTTGTAGAACACTCTTCTTTTTCACTTTCAATCCTGATACTCTTTATCTTTGTTTTTCACTGTTTCACTGCTATAATTGAAGATGACTAGTAGTAGAGTTTGTCTTTTACTAATAAACTTTGACATCTGATTTTTTTTACCTTAAGGTAACAGTAAGGCGTTTGAAGGACTTTTCTAGCAAAATTTAAACTCTAAGTGGGGTTCTGGATGATAAAAAAATAATTATGCACAGAGGATTGTTTAGACCAATTTTTAATGGTGAAAGTGATCTTGGAATGGCTTAGAACCTGCTAAAATAGAAAATGCGGATCCTGGAGAAAATTTGATAGGGTTTCCACTGTATTTTGGAGGTTTTTAGACTTCAAGAATGGAAAATTTAGTTGTTTTAAGGAAATGGTAGTTCAAATGGTATGTTTCCTTTGTAATTGAAGTGTTTTACAGGTCGAATAGTGAAAAATACCTATGAAAGGTATAATTTGCGATCGATGAAGTTTACAATTGCGTCATAGTCTTCAATTTAGTTGAATTTGGCTATCAAAGATGATGGAGGTTCTCAGGAATTAATTTAAGAGAACAATGGCTTTTAAAATGGCAATTATTTCACAGGAGGCTCAAAAATGGTGTTGGGAGGCTTTGTAACGGGCTCACGGTGTTGGATATGAAAAATACGTGAAATGTGATGGAAATAAGGCTCTGCGGAGGTTTCTTAATGTTTTACTGGCAAATAGGTGAAATGTTATAAAAAACATTAAGTTTTAATGCATTAAACCTTAGTCTAATCACCTTTTAATTACATTAATTGCAGGTTGGGCGGGAATAGTTTATGCTTGAAGGAGAAACCAAAAACGGTTTTCGCAATTTTTCGAGTAGTAAACGATTTTTGGCTTAAGCGATGCGATCGAATGAATGGAGGACACGTAGAAGGCGGTGGTTTGGGAAAACAACTTTTTTCGCAAAAAAAAAAATTGAACTTCGATCGATTACTTTAAAAATGCGAAACGGATCCTGCGTCATCCGATCTGGTGGAAAGGAGCGAAGGGTCAGGATCTCATGCAAAGTTGCGGGGTAAAGTGTAGTGGGGCCAGGGCATTGATTATAGACCATAGATCTGGCAGGTGAAAGATCAACGGTGGTCGCTTAACGCGATCGGCTATGGTGGGGATGGAAGATGGAGATATCAGGTTAAATGCGGATCGTCCGATCTTGAAGTTGATGAAGATCGAACAGTTGGTAATGAACGCGATGAGAGGGGTAAGTTTATGAAATAAAACTTATCGCGCTAAATAAGAATCGTTGGATTTAAATGGGGTGATCGGACGGTTATAGTTCCATGCGATGGGGAATGATAAGGGGCTGGGAAACTTTCATCGCATTTGTTTGGAGCCGTAGGATCAAATGGGTATTGGGGATCGGAGGGTTTGAATTTAATCCGATGGGGTAAAGGAATTTTGTTAAAACATAGTTTATTCAATGAAAAAGGTGGTCGGGAGGGGTATCAAGGGATTTTAACGAAGGTTAACATTGCGGTATGAGATATGTATCGGGAAAGGGTTAGGTTATAATTTAACCTTAGGTTTAAGGGAGTCGAGGAAGGGATAATAAACAAGGGAATGGGTTTTGAAGTTTAGTTTAAATAAAACTTGAATATGTTTTTTTAAACACGTAATTAAACATGTTTAAGGATTTTTCACATATTTTTATTATACAGTTAATTAAATCAGAATGATTTAACAACCATAAGGGGCGGGATATTTATATAATGATATATTTAGCCAAAGGGGGTATAATATGGGTTTTTATTTAAACATGTGGGGATAAATAACTTTGGCTAAAATTTTATTAATGGGTTTTTGGGGCTATTATATAAAAGGGAGTTATATAATATAGGAAAAGGTTATTCTATAGGGAGTTATTAGATAAGTTAAAATTAATATGACAAGGGGACAAGGTATACTCAAAACACATCAACATAACTAAGAAAAGTGAAGTTTTAAAGGTATTTTTGCATCATAATGACTTCATCACTTCAACTTAGGATAAGATGTGATTTTTTGAACTGCCATATACACCTTGGCGATCAAATGAAAGAGAAACGACCAAGGACTTGATGTACATGCAGATAGTCTCCCCGAATGCTGTGTTCGGTGTATCACGGTTACAGGGCGGCAGACTCGGCTTCCTATGGGTAAAAGGATTGCAACCTAGAAGGGTCTCCCTTTATATACTTGACAGTACAAGGAGCACAAGTCTATACTAGCGCTGTCTAGAGCCAGATGGCAAACAACAGCTACTAGGTTTTAAGACGTCGGAACACGTCTCTAACTTAGACCACTAGAAATTTTCATTAGGTTTCAATGTTGCCTTAGGTTAATTGAAATAAATTTTAACGTTGATCTTGGATTAGGTTTCAATTTCCAGGCCTTAACGTATTTCGGATCTGAAATATTCCTAAATGCAAAACTACATGCAGAAGGATACCATTTTCATTCAATGAAAGCTATCTACGAGAAGGAAATAAAACTTTCAAGCAGTAGAAAATAATGAAATCATGAGAAAACATCCACTAATGCATCTAATGTAATCTAGAGAAAACAAAAACTCTTTCCTAGCCTATACAATACAAACTAAGTGAAGGAATATTTTGTTTTTTCAATGCAATAGAGAAAACAATGCACTAAATAACATAAAAAACTAAACTAAACACTAGTTTGAGAGAGCGAATGTAATAGCTGAAGCGGAATGACTCCAACAATATGAAACAAACACAACAAGACTCAAACTAATGCTACAAAATTTCAAATCAAAGAGAAATCTCGAAAATGACCCATACAAGCAATGTAATTGGTGCTTGGAGTAAGAGGAAGAAAAATCAAAATGAGAAAAGCAATGATCATTCAACCAGTGAACGTACTCAATAGGATCAAAGAGACCAAGAGAAATTAAATAGGGAAATAAATTGACAGCTATCAAGAAACTCGATCTCCAAATAGAAGGCTCAGTGCACTAAGGCACTTAGAAATCCTAAGACCTCAAGTCACACTGATAAGAAATGGACAAAAAACTGAGGAAAACAAGCCTCCAGCAATCAAAGACAGTCCAAAACACTTCAATTACTCTTAAAAATAACCCAGAAACAAAGAAAACTGACCAAAAACTCATGGAAAAGCTCACACCCAAAACCTACAGTGGTCAGCACAACTGTGAGGTGGTATTCAGCGCCAAACAAGGGATGGTGCGAGCGCTACAAAAGCAACCTGCGCCAATCGGCGCGACTGTTCAGAGAAAAATCGCGCGAAGCCAGTCAACCAAGGAAAAAGGAAAAACTTTACAGAGTAGAGGTCAATCTTGACACTCTGGGGCTGAAAAATGGTTTGAAACACAGTTAAACAACCAGGAAGGTAAACAACAAGACCAAAAACCCAAAAAATGACTCAACAAGATCAAATACAAACTCACATTGATGCCCAGTGGAGTCACCAACTTGTTATGTAGGTAAATCCTCTCTGTGGACAGAGACGATCCCTCTAGCCCTAGGGTGGGTCTAGTAAAAAGGAATCATGCTAGAGTGTAGTTTCCTAGGTATTTGAATGAAAGAGGATGCGATAAAATGACCTACCTGTGGTCCAAAGCTGTCGTCAACACTCGCAGTGATGATGAGAACCTCTTGCTCCTGATCGAAGGCAAGTCACAAACCCTCCACTTATCATGTTTGGACACCTGCACAGAGATCAGAAAACGATAACCCCATACCACATACTAATTCCATCCAAAAACTACTAGTCATTCAAAGAAGACTAGCATATTGCATTTGATAAAGACAAAACACAAGACGGGAACCACACAATAGTCACTTATATTAATAGGTAGAAAGAAGAGATACAACCATGCTCTAACGTTGTAGTCTCCTCCAGCGGAGTTCGGGTGAAGCACGTCTCAAAGCTTTTCAGGGAATTCAGACAGGAAAAGGGACCTCTCGATGGAGTTCCTTCTTGATCTACCTTCTCAATAACTCAGTTATTTAACTATAGCTTAGTTCTCCAAGTTCAACACTTCAGCTGTATAATTCTCTTTGTTCAGCTATTTATCATAAAGGGAGAAGGCTTGTTTATATAAAGGGAAAGGAGGAGGTTGGGATCCCTACAAAGGTGGAAGGGAGGCCTATCCTTTAGGAGTGTTCCAAGGGAGGTGGAAACTACTAACTAAAGGAAGGAGTCCATGGTTGTTTCAGTTCAACCACTCTCAATGACTCATCTCGGAGGTGGTTGGAATGGAACCTCTACCTCTATTTTTAAAAAACATTCCCAAAATAGCTTGGCGCGGGAATTACACTGGGACAGAGCGCCATGTGGCGGGGGCCCTAGTGTTAATCTTCCACATCAGTGTGAGGGAAAAACTGGCTACTCACACCAAGGAAAAAATAGGGATTTTTGATGTTCTGTTTAGGAAAATGTCACCAAGAGGAATGTTACCTTCATGAAGAGGGATGCAATGAAGGTCTTTCCAAGGCATGAAAATTTTTAGAAGTCACAGAAATGACCCTCCAATGTGTGGGATGGGGATTGCAAGGACAGTGACAAAATGTTGTGTAACAACTACATTTTCATTACCTGGATTTACCATAGATTTATCGGTATGGTTATTTTCATTTTCGTTTGCCTAAAATACTCAAATTGTTCCACCTCAAACAGATGCTTCACCTCAACAGATTTCACTATCTCAACATCACCAAGATCATGTTGACTCTTTACCTTCTTCACCCAACATGTCTTCCTCTCTTTCTTCTTTTTCGCTTGGTAAAGGCCTTGATGCTAGTAACTAGGTGGCTAAGAAGAAGAAGAAAGGGAAGAGGAATAAGAAGCAAGATAAGAAAGAATTCAACCAACAAACCATGGATGTAAGTATTATTAATGTTGAGAAAACCTCCAACACGCATCGTAAGCCCAAATACCCTTGAAAGCTTTGTAAGGGTGACCACTTCCTTATCAATTGTCCCAGTATTCTTAAGGTCTTGGAAGTATGGTTAGAAAAATCCTATCAACTTACTATTGATACATCAACTAACTATTGTCAGGTTCCTGGGAAAAAGGATAAAGTTAGGTTTCCTTGTAGGTTATGCAAAGGGAGTCATCAAACTCACATTTTCCCTCACATGGATTAAGCCTCAAAATTTTTGGAAAACCTTATTGTTCCACAACAATAGCTTCCAACTGGTTACCATAAAATTTCTCCCAACCTACCATCATTTGAGGATGTGATTGATCTAATTCCAAGTACAGTCAATACCACTCTTCCATTGGGGAGTGAAACTCATATCACTCGGGTTGATGATCCATTAGTTCATCAAGTTGTCTACTCAATTTCACATTCGGTCGATCGCACTCTCACTGTAGAGACTGAAATTCATACCACTTAGATTCTTCCTGTTACTTCGTATTCTTCTACACAAGGGGGCATTTAATTGTTCATCAACAGTTGTCATTGATGTCAACCTAAGCAGCACCAGGGGCTACCCCAATATTTCATGGGAATTTTTACCTACCAAATTAATATATTATGGGTCAAGAATGCTTCTGTTGGTTTCTACTTGTCAATATGTTTCCGTTGATATATGACGCGCCATGTAATTCTTCACGGTTTGAGAGATATTCATGTTTGAAGTTTGTACCCCTAGTTAGTGGGCTAAACCCATGGGGTTTTGGCATGGGTCATTGAAAAGTCATAATTAATATTTTTTAAGCTCCTAAAATACCTCCCATGTTCACTTGTTGAAGCCCCTCTCAACCTAAGCATTTATATAAATTGTGATCCTCATATCCTCCTCATGTAAGGGATTTCGCCATCTGAAACAGGTCATCGTGGAATTTTCGCTCTAACATTTTTTCTACGAAGGTTCAGAAGCTGAAATTTTTATTAGGCAAAGCTAAAATCCTAAGGAAGCTCCTGTAGAAATTTTAGATAAGGTGCGGAATGTTTTAGGAGATATGATATGTGGAAGTCAATGTTTTTGCAGGCTCCTGAAATTCGTCTCAAAGAAGTGACCTTGGGAAAAACATCATAACTCTCCCTCTAATTATAGGATTGAAATTATGTAAAAAGTGGTAGATAGTGCACGAACTTTAGTTTTCACTCTATAAATTTCAGAGCCGAATAAAGAAACAGTGACATGTGGCACTCCGTACAAGTTCGCCCTACTGAAACAGTCCATAATTAGGGCATTGTGAGAGATTGGGCATACCTATCTCTTGAAGAATCCAAATTGGGTCAGACCTATGGCATTGGAAACATGACTTAGAGGACCACTACAGGACTGAAAATCAAATATTAGGGATCTGAAATAATAGAGATACACTAGATTCAATATCAAGCTCCTAGAAGGCAAGAAAAAGCTATATCATGTGTTGTCAAGGGCTGCAAAGGACCAGAATTTCTAGGGCAGCAAAGAAAAGCAAGGTGCAACAGAGGGTAGCATGACAAGAGTAGCAACGAAGGTGCAGAACAGCAGCAAGAATTTCATCACATGAAGTCTTCAAGTGGGCAACACTACATACAATCACTGTAAAGGTATCATTGTACTAAGTCATTGTAAATACATTATTGTAAAAAAAATTCTAGTGTCTATCTGCCAAGAGTTGAAGAGGCAGTGTCGGGAGGTCTAGGATCATCATTAGGTGGTTGTGTCATAGTTGGGGTTATGGTCTAGTGTGTCTTCTTCTTCTACATCATTTTATATCATCGTAAAGTGGACCATTTTCCCTGGTATGAGAGTCCATTCTTCTTTTATTCTTCTATAGGGTGGTAGGGTGGTGCTAGGGTGAGTTGTAGCTCATTCGGTGTTGGGGTATCCGTTCAATTAACTACTGAAGAATCTCGGGCGTTGGAGCGTCCATCCAGTGGGAGCTGGAGAAGAATGCTTTTCTAGATTCTAGGAAGTTGGAGCTTTATTTTCAATTGGAGTTGAATATTAAAGAATTATTAGAAAAGCATTAGGTGGTTTTTGTCCCGGAGTGGGTTTCCACCTTAAAAACTATGTACATTTGTTTTCCTTTTGTTTTTTGCTATCATTGTACAACCACTGATAATAATTGAAGATTAACTAATGCTCTAATTGAAAGGAATGTTGATTCACCCCCCCTCTCATTATTTCCAACAATTGGTATCAGAGCTTAGTTCCTTCAATCGCAGTTTAATAGTTGTAAGGAGGTCATGGAGCATACCAAGAATGGTGTACCTCTATTCAATGAAAATAATTATGCACTCTAGAAAGGAAGAATGGAGGTCTATCTCTTGGCACAAGGTTATGAAGTATGGGACACTGTTCAAAATGGATTTACATCAACCGCGGATGAACAAGGTAAGAAGAATTTGGTAAATGATGCAAAAGCAAAGAATATTATTATCAATGGACTTATTGAATCTGCTTATCATAAGGTGTTCGGTTGTAAAACCGCCAAAAATGTATGGGAAAAGCTTGAGAATATATATGAAGGTGACTCAAATGTCAAAGAAGCAAATCTATAGAGCAAAATTTGAGCAACTCAGAATGAAAGAAGATTGCACCATTGTTGCATACTTCCAATATGTTGATGAAATAATCAATACTCTGGAACGATTGGGAGAGCCAGTTGACGAGAAGACTATTATAAGAAATATTCTTAGAACGTTACCAGGGAGATTTAACCCAAATGTATCAGTCTTAGAATACAGTGCAAATCTGGACAAACTCAGCAAAGAGGAATTACATGGAGTTCTCATAGCATATGAAATGAGACTTGGTGAAGAAGAGGGTACTTCACATCTAGAAACTGTGTTCGTTGCATCTAAGAAAACCAATAAGGACAAACAACCTTCAATTGAAAAGACATGCACCTGCAAGTGTGAAGAAAAGGAAGATGATGGAGAAGGTCTTTCAGATGAATAATATGCTTACTTTACGAGAAAACTAAAAATTGGTAAGGAAAAATTCAAAGGTAAACTTCCATTGATATGTTTCGGCTGTGGTGAGGTTGGGAATTTCGTAGCAAAATGTCCAAATAGAAGTGATGGAAACTCAAAAGGAAAGAAAGGCTTGTAGAAATTCAACAAGCAAGAAAAAAGGAAAGGATCCACAAGGAACTTTCTCTCTAAAGAAGATAGCTCATCATCTGATGAAGACAGTAATAGTGAAGAAGAGGTATAAAATAATGAAGAAGAAGGGTTGAACATAGAAGAATTTTCTAAGGAGGCAATCAGGGTTATAAAAGATCTCAAGGCTGAGAAAATCCGTTCCAATACTCTTAAAGAACAAGTTCAAGGTCTCAAAATTGAAGTTGAAGAACAAAAATGTATTGAAGAGTCACTTCAAAAGAAGTTGGAAGAAAGAAACCAAGAAAGGGAAGCATTAGAAGCCGAAGTAGTCTTGCTACGTAAGGAAGTGAATAAGGGAAAAATTATCCAAAACTATGCCAACAGCTCAAGGGGATTGGAAGAAATCATCAACAATCAACGATCTTACAACAACAGAACTGGCCTCAGTTACAAAGAAGAAGAAGCATGACCTTCTACAACAAAATACAATGAACCTATGAGATCTGACATGCATGTAGACTTCATTAGACAAGATTCGCAAGAACATCCTTGGAAGATGATTCCTTGACGAATATTTCCATCCAGGTACCAACATATTTTTTATGGATATTGTTATTCATGTGGAAAATTTGGTCATAAAGCTGTAGAATGTCGCACGTACCGTAGGAACCAATATAATTCCAGGAGATCCTTCAAATATGAAGCTCCAAGGGCTCAAACAAACATCAATATATTTGAGCATTTAAGAAATAATATGGAATGTTACAAATGTCAGAACGTTAGACACATAGCCAGAGACTGCAGACTTGAAAATCCTCTAGAATAATCTTCGAAGCCAGAGAATGAACGAACATGGAAGGAGAATAAGACTGATAATTGTGCTCTCGCTCTCAAGGCTCAAAACAACAAAGATGTGTGGTATGTTGAGAGCGGTTGCTCAACACATATGACTGGAAATAGAAATAAATTTTTATCTCTGAAAGAGAAGAAGGATGGAACCGTATCCTTTGGAAATGATGGATCTTCAAATTTTATAGGATCAGGTACCATCACTCTCGAAAGAAAAGATGTTATAGCCAAGAATGTTCTATTGGTTGAAAACATGAATCACAATCTGCTCAGTTTTGGAAAAATGTGTGATCAAGGACACACAATGCTATTCAACTCCACAAAATGTGAAATCGGGAAAGGCAGGTATGGTAAAATTGTGGCTACAGAAAATTGAGCTCCAAACGACATATATGTTCTATATGAAGCAGCTAAAGCACGTCTACTAGCTAAAGAAGATGAAAGCTGGTTATGGCATAAACAAATGGGTCACATAAACTTTGACAACCTTGTCAAGATAAGAAAAAATGAAGTAGTGTGAGAAATGCCGAAAATCTCAAAACCTTCCAACACACTATGTGAGTCCTGTCGGCACGGAAAGCAGACAAAATTCCAATTTAAAACAAAAGAACACTTTGCATCACAACCATTGGAATTGATACATACTGATCTATGTGGTCCTGTGAGAACAAAAGGCTTAGAAGGAGAATTATATTTCATGTTAATGATAGATGACTATACCAGGATGACAGTCGTCAGTTTCCTAAAGAAAAAATATGAAGCATTTGAGTGCTTTAATATCTTCAAAGATTTGGTCGAAAATGAAACTGATTTGAAAATAAAGTGTCTAATATCAGATAATGGCGGATAATTCACTTCCAAATTATTTCAGTAGTACTGTGACGAAAATGGAATAAAAATACAATTTTCAACAGCACTAACACCTCAGCAAAATGGAGTTGCTGAAAGAAAGAACAGAACCACACAGGAAATGGGTAGAACAATGTTGAAGGACTCGAAATTGGATGAAAAATTATGGTTTCAAGAAATTTATACGACAACCTTCATTATCAATTGAAGTCTTCTCAGAAATAATTGCAACAAGACCCCATATGAATTCTGGAAAGGAAAACCAGCTAATGTAAAATATTTCAGAATCTTCGAAAGCAAATGTTATATCAAAAGAGAAGATCAGAATTTGGGTAAGTTTGAATCACGTGTTGATGAAGGTATCTTTTTTGGTTACTCACGCAAAAGAAAGGCCTAGAAATGTTATAATCTAAGACGAAAAAATATAGTGGAGAGCATAAATGTTACATTTGACGAAGATGGTTTTCTAACGAATAATGATGAGGATCTAGAATCTTTGAAACTTGAGACAGAGGCTGAAAAATACATAGATAAAATTCTAAAATAAGAAGAAACTATCAACCAGGAAGAAGTAAATAATGATCATCGAGATATACTAGAACAACAACAATAATCTCCTCCAAAGAGAAAAAAAAGAATGGATTCAAACAAACCATCCATAAAATCAAATCATTGGTGACATAAATGAAGGTCGACAGCTTTGTTCATCACAACAAGCTCACATTTCTTTTCTAGCAACCTTTGAGCCTAGTATTTTTGAGGAAGCCATCCATAACGAACATTGGGTAGCAGTTATGAATGAAGAACTGGGTCAAATCGAGAAGAATAACACCTGGGAATTAGTTCCACGACCAAAATATAAAAATGTCAATGGGACTAAATGGGTGTTCAGGAACAAATTGAATGAATACGGACAGGTTACCAGAAACAAAGCAAGATTGGTTTGCAAAGGCTATGAACAAGTGGAAGGAATTGATTTCGATGAAACATTTGCACCAGTTGCCAGAATGGAAGCCATCTAAATGTTTCTTGCCTATGCTTGTTCAAGAAAAATCAAAGTCTACCAAACGGATGTTAAGTCGGAATTTTTGAATGGATAATTAGAAGAAGAAGTTTACATTGAACAACCTGAAGGTTTTATACTATCAGAAGGCTCTACTATGTTTGCAGGTTAAAGAAGGCTCTATATGGTCTAAAGCAGGCTCCCAGATCATGGTATGCTCGTCTTGATGGATATCTACGTCAACAAGGGTTCAAGAAAGGTATTGTTGATAGCAATATTTATGTACAAATAGATAAAGATAATTTACCAATCGTTGAGGTATATGTGGATGATATAATATTTGGTAGCAATGATGATCAACTAAGTAAGAACTTTTCTACAAATATGCAAAGTAATTTCGAGATGTATTTTCTTGGTGCACTGACATACTTATTAGGGCTTCAAATATCTCAGCAAGAGAAAGGAATATTTATATGTCAAGCCAATTACATCAAGGAAATGCTCAAGAAATTAAAAATGGAAGATTGCAAACCCGTCCTTACTTCGATGGTAACAGGTTCCAAATTGAGCATAGACGACTCATCTAAGGATGTGGATCATAAGTTGTACAGATCTATGATTGGTATTCTTCTATATGTAACAACTTCCCTACCAGATGTTATGCAAGTAGTTGGACAAGTAGCAAGATTCCAAGCAGCACCAAAAGAATCACATATTATTGTTGTCAAAAGAATTATTCGATATCTAAAGGGCACAGAAGAATATGGCTTGTGGTATCCCAAGGGTAACAATCTCATTATTCAAGCCTTTAAAGATGCAGATTGGGCGAGAATCATTGATGATCGTAAGAGTACTAGTGGAGCAACATTCTATCTAGGTGGTTGTCACGTATCATGGTTGAGAAAAAAGCAAACCCAAATCTCGTTATCTACAGTGGAAGCAGAATACATTGCAACGGCAGCATGTTGTACTCAAGTCCTTTGGATGAAACAAACTTTGAAAGATCTTCAAGTACAATTCAGTGATCCTATTCCCATACTCTGTGATAACACCAGTGCCATCAGCATCTCCAAGAGTCTTGTCATGCATTAAAAAAAAAACACATTCTGATCAAATATCATTTTGTTAGAGAACAAGTCGCTAAAAATAATATCAAACTTGAGTATCTTGGTACAAAAGAACAAATCACTGATATCTTCACTAAGCCTTTACCTCGTGAATCATTTGAATATCTTCGCCAGAAGCTTGGGATTCTCCCAAGTTTTCATTAGATTTTCCTTATTCAAAATATAAAGGGGGAGTGGAAGTGTGTACAGGTCCGCAGGATGGTTGTGTTTCAGGGGGAGTGGAAGTGTGTGCAGGTCCAAAAGATGCTTGTGTGTTAGGGGGGTTTACCCTTTGCCATTGATGTCAAAGGGGGAGATAATGTTGTAGGAATAGGTTTCATGATCGCAGGGGGAGTACTTGTGCTGCCATCAATGCCAAAGGGGGAGATTGTTGATCAACGATTGTCATTGATGTCAACCTAAGCATCACCAGGGGCTACCCCAATATTGCATGGGAATTTTGACCTACAAAAATAATATATTCTGGGATAAGAATTCTTTTGATGGGTTCTACTTGTTGAGATGTTTCCGGTTATATATGGCACACCATGTAATTCTTCACGATTTGAGAGATATTCATGTTTGAAGTTTGTATCCCCAGTTAGTGGGATAAAACCACATGGCCTTGTGGCATGGGTCATTGAAAAGTCATAATTAATCTTTTTTAAGCTCCTAAAATCCCTCCCACATTCACTTGTTGAAGCCCCTCTCAACCTAAGCATTTACATAAATTGTGATCCTCATATCCTCCTCATGCAACGGATTTTGCCATCTGAAACAGGTCATCGTGGAATTGTCGCTCTAAATTTTTTTCTACGAAGGTTCAGAAGCTGAAATTTTTATGAGGTGAAGCCAAAATCCTAAGGAAGCTCATGTATAAATTTCAGATCAAGGTTCACAACATTTTTTGAGATATGATCTGTGGAAGTCAGTGTTTTTGCAGGCTCCTGAAATTCATCTCAAAGAATTGACCTTGGGAAAAACATCATAACTCTCTCTCTGAGTATCGGATTGGAATTCTGTAAAAAGTGGAAAATAGTGCATGGAATCTAGTTTTCACTCTATAAAATTCAAATCCGAATAAAGAAAAATGACACGTGGCACGCCGTACAAGTTCGTTCTACTGAAACAGTCCATAATTAGGGCATTGTGAGATATTTGGCATAACTCTCTCTTGAAGAATCCAAATTGGGTCAGACCTATGGCATTGGAAAGAAGAATTAGAGGACTACTAGAGGACCAAAAATTAGATATTGGGGATCTGAAATAACAGAGATACACCATATTCAATATCAAGCTCCTAGAAGGCATGGAAAAGCTAGATCATGTGTTGTCAAGAGCTGCAAAGGACCAGACTTTCTAGGGTAGCAAAGCAAAGCAAGGTGCAACAGAGGGTAGCATGATAAGAGCAGAAATGAAGGTGTATAACAATAGCAAGAAGCTCATCACATGAAGTATTCAAGTGGGCAATACTACATACAGTCACTGTAAAGGTATCATTGTACTAAGTCATTGTAAATACATTATTGTAAAAAAATTTCTAGTGTCTATCTACCAAGAGTTGAAGAGGCAGTGTCGGGAGGTATAGGATCATCAGTAGGTGGTTGTGTCATAGTTGGGGTTATGGTCTATTGTGTCTTCTTCTTCTACATCATTCTATATCATTGTAAAGTGGACCATTTTCCCTGGTACTGGAGTCCATTCTTCTTTTATTCTTCTATAGGGTGGTAGGGTAGTGCTAGGGTGAGTTGTAGCTCATTGGGTGTTGGGGCATCCATTCAGTTGATTACTGAAGAATATCGGGCATTGGAGCGTCCATCCAGTGGGAGCTGGAGAAGAATGATTTTCTATATTCTAGGAAGTTGGAGCTTTATTTTCAATTGGAGTTGAATATTAAAGAATTATTAGAAAATAATTAGGTGGTTTTTGTCCCGGAGTGCGTTTCCACCTTAAAAATTGTGTGCATTTGTGTTCCTTTTGTTTGCTTCTATCATTGTACAAAAAATGATAATAATTGAAGATTAACTAATGCTATAATTGAAAGGAATATTGATTCACCCCCCCTCTCAGTATTTCCAACATTTCACTTGTTTCTACAGAACTCCCTCCAAGTACTGAGGTATTTTCCTTTGATTGGAGTAGATAGACAGAACCTCGTCTTCCTTCTCCCATCCCTTTCCAAATCATTGTGAAGGCTTGTGTTAAGAATGTGTTCCACACAAATGTAGATGAGGGCTATTTTGTTTTTATTTTATCCTCAACTTCTTGGAAATATTTTGGTTCCCCTCAGCTTGTGCTTGTTACACATAATCTTTCAGCTTTTAACAGAACCATTAGTGAACCTTTAGGGATCCTTCCTATGTTTCCTATTACCTTGGAAGGTAAAACTGTTTATATTGATCTTATGGTAGTCCAAGGCCCATTGGATTTCAATTTGTTCCTTGGGCGAGACTATGTCTATGCAATGAAAGTTGTCGTATTGATACTATTTCGTGTTATGTCTTTCCCTCACACTGGAAACATTGTGTCCGTTGACTAGCTTTCATTCATTAGTCTTGATTCGACTACCAACCATCTGACACCCCTAAATTTTTCTTATACGGAAGTGGTATCCACCCCACCATGGGTTAATTATGTGGCATCCTATCCCATGTATATAGTTACTGATGTAAGTGAGCCTCTCATTGTTTTCTCGACTTATTTTAACTTAGATTCGGTAATTGACATGGTGAACCCTATGGGGGTATTTGAATGTGATGTTCTTGTCCATATTGAGTCCCTTAACATGTGTTCCTTCCATAGAACTATTCTTCTATTTGATGAATACCTCTTGGAAGCAATGATCGAGGTGATTCCCTTTACATGTGTTTCTTCCAATTGGAATCCATGATCAATATCCTATGAGGATAGTTATTTTACTATGTCAACCTCATTAAAAAAATGAAATATGTTACCATAAGGATAGTTCTTTTACTGTGTCAACCTCGTTAAAAAATGAAACAGGCTTCCATGAGGATAGTTATTTTACTGTGTCAAACTCATTAAAAAATGAAAGAGATCCCATGAGGATAGTTCCTTTTATTGTGTCAACCTCGTTAAAAACTGAAACATGTCATCATGAGGATGGTTCTTTTACTGTGTCAACCTCATTAAAAAATGAAGCTGATTCCCCTGAGGATGGTTCTTTTACCGTGTCAACCTCTTTAAAAAATGAAATAGGCCCCTATGAGCATAGTTCTTTTCTTGTGTCAAGATCATTAAAAATTAAAACAAATCCTCCCCTAATTGAGTCGAGTCTTTGACTAGATCTCGTAAATATCAAGTCGAGTCTTTTATCTGATCTCGTAGATGAACCTTCATTCCATCCAGCTATTAGTAACTAGTAGTCTACTTAAGTGAATGAAATGAAGCTTGAGGGGCATGTACGCTTGTACGTTATGCTTGGGGGGCATTAAAACTTATCTCAAGCACAGTTTTCTTTGTTTCAAGCTTGTGTAAAAATGAAACCACTTTCAAGCATAGTTTTCCTTTGTTTCAGGCTTTTATTAAAATGAAACTTATCTCGATTCCATTTTGGTTATTATTTTCAAGACTCGTTAAACTCATGAAAAGCTCGATATTATTTTTTTATCTTTCATGCTCATAAAACACATGAAAATGTCAATTTCTTTCCATATTTTCCTGCTCGTTAATTAAATTGAGAGTTGGTAATATGAGTACAGTTTTATCACTTTTTCGAACTCATTAAAACTTGCGAAAAAGAGAAACCATGGAGTTCTCTTTTAAGCCCATTTCAAACTCTCTAAACATTAAAATGTTTCCAAGCACTTGACTATTTGAACTCGTTAAAATAAATGAACAGTTGTCTACTCAGTATAAATTTACCTCTTTTCCAGACTGAACTAGACTAACTACGAAAAAGGTAGAAGTTGACTAAGCATGGTCAATAGAGTTCTCTCCTGAATTATTTTATCTTTTTTTAGGTTTGAGAGACTAAATTTACGAAAAAGAACACTATGGAGTTTACTTATGTTTTTCTTTTGACTCCCTAAAACTGAAAAACATTGAGTTAGTCCTATGTTGGACTCGTTAAAATTAAAAATTACAGGACCCATTGACGATCACAACGGGACCAAACCAATCCTTCCTAGGGTTCGTTAAAATTACTAAGATGGACTCATCCGAAGGATGAGCTTACACAACAAGCAAATCGTATCCTCCTCAAGCTTAGCTTACACAACAAGAAAATTGTATCCTCCTCAAGATTGATAAAAATAAAGAGGTACTTGCCAGTAATGTTGGGGGGAGGGGGGGGGGGTGAATTGAGAAAAATAATCCATCTTTTATACTTGTTTTAGAAGTAGCATGCCACTCTTGAACACGACACTTTGTCACAGTCACATTTGGGTTGGGTAATCCTTTCGTCTTAAATTTAATCGAACCTGAATGAAATTCTTCAATTGGTTTAGGGTATTATATTTAAGTCAAATTCTACCAAGTCATTTACAGTTTCGTTATGTGTTCAAGAGAAAGTTCAACTTAAATTCATTTTTCATTGAAAATGTTTGTCTCCATTGGCATTGACCATCCCTGAGTTAGTCCTTGCAAAATATTTATTCAAAACTTGACATAATGGTTTCGTGTTGTAGGCCCTCCTGCGACAGATCACGTCCTATCGACTTCAGCTCGTTATCTAGGAAGTTGATCTAGAAATATTATCAGTACCTTGAAATCTGCATGCCTTAATGGCAGGTTTCTTGCCTTTGACGATAGGTTTTTGTTATTGGCCTTCGATTGAACAACTCTATGAGTGTTTGATTGCAAATCATTCATTCAAATTTCATAGATTGTACTAAGGTACTTTGAGAGCCATTTCCAGTATTGGTGTTTTCGTTCACACTTGTTAACGGTTTTCATCATTGACCAGTAATCAACTGGTTTCTACCATGTTCGACTTCGAAAAAAATAATCACATGGTTAGATTCATACTAGTTCAAGAAACGGAGATCAAGACCCTGGATCTAGTTTCAACCATCTAGGTTGCGAGGAGTTATGTATTCATGTTCCATTAGACTAATTATTAACATATGGATGCGTCCATACTTTTTCTACTATTGATGTAATTCTCGGTCACTTTTGTACGAGCACATATAGCTAGTTTTTCTTTGAGTATAGGGATGCCTACCTTAACGATGATTATAGATTTGCATTGAATTTTTCTTACAGGTTTTCGATGGATATCTCCAATCCAAACATTGGTATGATAAATAACTTCACTCTTTTGAAATGTTTTCTCAGACTTCACACTTTAGGGGGCAATCTGTTACACGTTATTTTGTCACCATGACATTTGATGGTCAATATGGATCTATCACCATCCATATTCATGCTTCCTTAGAATTCAAACATTTATATTCCCTAACCAAGTCTTCGAAACTGGGAAAATAGCTCTTAAATACTCTTAAATATGGTTTGTGTACTTTTTTCAATCACTTCCTATGCATGCCTAGATATTACTAAGCTTACCTGCAGACTTCTGCACTTTGTTTCCCGTTAAAACCTGCACACCCCATTTAAAGTAAACTAAAGGCAAAAGGTAACTTCTATAAGCATATCTGGGCGCATATTATTCAAACTAAAAGCCTTCGAGTCATGCCATTTTGAGCTAAATCCCTCCAATCATGGAGCTTATTTCCTTGGATCAAGGAATCCTAATCCCCTCCTTTATGGATCACATCCCTCTATTGGTGGATATTAAACCTCATCAGTTTCTCCTATAATTTGAGTTGAAACTTTAGGGTTAAGGGGTTCACTTATGATAATATTATGCCGGTCATTCTAGAGTGGAAATATTGTTAAACTGAGGAGGAAGATTTGAAAGGAATACGGGAGGAAACTGTACGACATCAAGGCTTGGTTGTAAGATTTCTCTTTATATTCATGAATAATTCATTTCGATACTTTTTCTCATTGTGTTGTTTTCAGATTCATTAAAAAAATTACAATTCTTAATCTCCTTGATCATTTAAGTTAAGCTAGTATTTGGATTAATACATAATGTAGATGCTTTTGATTCTTTCATGTTTTTGATTGCAGGTTTCTTCTCATCATTGAAGGACTTCTTCAGGACAAAAGGAAAGGTCTTCAACACACATCTTATTGAAAGGTAAGAACATTATCCTCTCTTTTCTATTTTTGATAATCTAAATGCTAATAGCTTAGGGAAAGAGATATTCTTATGTTTGTTTGTTTCTAGTTATATGTTGGGATACTAGGGAGATCGTTCTTGTCCGCATGAGGGATTTAGTAACACTCCTTTCCCATGATGACAAGTTTTATTTATTTTCATTCTCCAATGCTTTGGAAAGGAACTCATTCACCCCCCTCTATTCTCATGACATTTTTGGATGATTTTCCACCTTCATCATGCTTGTTTTCTACAACCATACACAAAATATCAGTTTCAAAATCATAAGATTCCCTAGCCTCTAATTTTGATCCTCATGCTGATGTGAACTCTTCAAATAGTCCATGATACCTTCCATTAGTCTCCTCTCATCATCTTCATCATCATCATCACTAAGGAATGATCATTGTTCTGGTTAACAATAGTGAAATCTTTCCTCCTCATACTCAACTGCTTTGAGTTCTTCATTGTTCAACTGAGTACTCAACAGGCGCCCCAACTGCTTTGTTAACTTCCCAGCATATAGCTTCCTTAAAAAACCACTGTGCCTTCTTCTTCAGAATCCATTTGCATCTCTACTCTTCATTCTCCATGTTTGGAAGTAGCATACTTTTTACATTGATCCTTTCCTTTAACTCAACCATTTCCTTGGAAAACTCCTCATCACTCATCTTTATGTGGCTTCCTTCTGAACCCTTAATATTACTATTCATAGTCATTTCTTTCTCCTTATCTATGGGCTTCTTCCTGCTCATTGTGATCTACAAACAAACCTCATAATACATCTCACCAAGCTTCCCTCCTTTGGAAGGCCTTTTATTATCATATATTATCTTCCTCTGGGACCTCCTGAGCCTCCTATGCTCCTTTAGCTATTGCAATTTTCTCACCTCTCTCTAGAAATTCTCTTGTTCTCTTGAGGAACTCCTTTATCCTCTTCACCCTTTCAACCTCAACTGTAACATTTCTCTCTCTCTGCAACTCTTTTGCTACAAGGGTTCTTTAGCACAACCTTCTTCCCTTTAACTGCTACCTACAATCACTAATCCTTCTACTAGATAAACATAAAATTTCAAGAACCAGAGTTAACTGCTAGGTCTTATCAACATGGAGCTCTACAATTCTTCTTCACTCCTTGCTTCAATATGCTTAGACTATAATCCTGCAATTCTACTTATTGCTTGGATGGGAATTTCCTCAATTTTCCCTATCCCAGATCCTCTTTGTTCTATTTCTTTCTTCAATATTTAATAACAATTTCCTCTTATTCTCTTGTTCTTGTGTTTTTCTGCTACTCTTCCACCATGATTCTTCCTCTCTCTGATTTTTTCTACTCCATGGGCACCCTCTTAAGTTTATTTTATCACTGTTTGCAAATTTCCTTTGCACAAAAACACGTTTTTTAGCTTTTAATAAGAAAAAAATCCCTTGCTCTGATATCAATTGGTGCAACATAGGTAGTCAAATCCTACGAAGCTCCACACTGCAAGTCCCCACCTCTATACAGTATGAGAGAAATCTCGTTGAAACTATGAGCTCTAATCTAATGCACTTTGTGGTTAGTTCCTGTGGGGACCACAAACTCCACCCTGTCGGAGAACTGCGAGCCTAAAATTACTGTGAGTTGCATGGGTGAGACTGGTGGAGACCACGAAGTTCAAATCTGCAAGTGATATGGGTGGATTTTGGTGGGGACCATGAACTTCCAATTTTTACTACCATATATTGTTGTCTAAATACACTTTCCCAGGCTAGGATTACTCTTGACCCTCCTATATTTACAACAACTTGACAACTAATTCCTTGGGCTAAGCTCTTTAATCTCTCATTAATATTGCTAAATTTTAATTTACTAAATTCTTGGCCCTCAAGGGTAGAGTTTAATACCATTAGAGGGTTGGCCTAATGGCCATATACAAAACTGAGGGTGAGGCGAGAGTAGGCCAGGTTATTGAAGTGTCATGCGAGAGTAGGCCAGGTTATTGGAGTGTCACGCATGATGATTTGATGGACGAAGTGTAGATAGTGGGTTTATGGAAGTACGGTTATTAGATTCTAATGATCAATAATGCAAGCCCTCGATTGATGACAAATTTCACTTAAACCTAGTGTGATTGTTGGGATTTTAAATCAACGTGCATAATGGGTCACGATGAACCTCAATTTTCCTACATGCCATGTCTTCACTCACCCAAAATTTGATGGTTATTCAATCAACAGGTTTTTGATTTCTACTCCTCATGGATGTTTCAATCCTCCTACAAGGATTTCATATTCCTATAGCCAACATTTGCTAGGAAACTTACCAACCAGTGAACCTCCTTCATTCTTACTCTATTAAAACTCCCCTTTCCAGTGGGATATTTGTTTCACTCAAATTTCATACTCTCCATATGAATATTAATACACATAATGCAAAGTATTTGATTATGGAATCAAATGCCTCACATACACATTCCTATTACAGGAAACACACACATTCATGTATCATTCATTTTTTCATCCTCATTTGAATAAATACATTCACCTCACTTGAAATGAAAAGATAGAGATAATTGTCACAATAGAAAGAGGTTTTCATATATACCAATGCATATAAAAATTATCTTCCATTAATAAAAACAAATATGTGAAACTTCTTGGCCTAATTTCACAATGTGGGTGTACTCCACCCTGACCTCACTTACTCTGCCTCCTATTTCCTATGTCCTACTTATGGACTAACAAATCTCTTGTTGTTTTTATAAAATTCCCTTACCTAATTTTTGCTACCTATCTATACATACCTAGGCTAGAAAATATCCTAATAGAACAAAGGCTTTTTGGAAATCTCGATTCCAACTCCTAGAAAATGGTTAACACCTTAGCTTAAAATTTGTCACATTTACAATGGGACACAAGGCCAAAAGTGCTAGCTCATAAAAATCCTAACAACCTAGATTATTTATAGAACTAGGATACTTCTATGTACATGAAAACTCACTATTTCTAAATTTATACAAATTTTATTTGAGAGGTATATCTCCCCTTTGGAAAATTTCATGACCCTCTTGGATCTAGGAAATTTTTTTGCCTCATTTTGACTTCAAAGGGGCATCTATGGCTAATGGGATTGGATCAGACCTATGTGGATTCTATTACAGTGGGATATTTTTGGAAGTGATTCTTGTGGTGAAAAGGAAATGGTGAGCAGTTCGAGATAGAGATTGAGAAATTCAATGGGAAAGGTTTCGAGCTATGGAAGCTGAAAATGGAAGACTTAGTGGTGGAAAAATATTTGTTTGTTCTCGTGGATCCATGTACTACACCGATAGGGATCCCAATAGAAGACTGGACCAGGTTGGATTGAAAGTAAAAGAGCATAATAAAATTGTGCCTCTCAGATTTGGTATTACTAAATGTTTCAGGGGAAGGTACAACAAAGGCATTATGGAACAAGTTAAGGGCTTTGTATTAGTCTAAGTCTCTGGTGAATAAATTATTCTTGTGTAAGAAGATATATAACCATAGGTTGAAGGTTGGAGACTTAGTGACAGAGCATCTAAATTCCTTCAATATTGTGGTAAGTTAACTATTATCTTTTGATATTATGTTTTCAGATGAAGATAATTGCATTAGTTTGTTATGTTCTCTAATAAACTCGTGGGATATTTTGGTTGTTGCCATAGGTAGTAATGAAACTACTTTAAAGTTTGATGAAATAGTATTATCCTTGTTATCAGAGGAGATGAGGTGAAAAAACATATAAAGTCAAAATGAAAATTACTTCTCTATGAGAGGATGCTTCAAGAATACAAGTAAAAATAAGTCCTCAAATGGGATATCTAAATCTAGAGGAAGATCTAAACCTCCAGGAAAGTTCATAAATGTATGTTGGAGATATGGAAAATAAGGGCATTACAAGAAATATTGCATATATAAAATTGATGAGAAAGGGAAGGGATATGAAGATACTCATTTTGCACAAGAAAAAACATCCTTAGATGAAGGAGAGGATGTGTACTTGGATTTTTGAAGTACACACATAGATCATGAGGCATGGTTGCTAAAATCAAGCACATCCTTTCATATGACTCCTCATGGGGGGTGGTTTTGCAAGAATGAAAGATTCTATGGCGATGGTTTTTTCTTACGATATAACTTGACATCCATAATCATAGAACGAGGTATTTCAAGTTGAAACTCATGGGTAGAAGGATTATAATACTCGGTTTTCTCCACATCTTAATATTCGATAGAAAATTTACTTTTGTAAGAAATATGAGTGATGTAGGTGTAAGAAAATTGTTGAAAAGTGTACTTGAAGTATGGTTTGAGGAGCAATGATATTTTTAAGTACAGTTCAGATCACATATCTATATGAGTTGCTATGAAGTACAATTAATGATGGGTACAATAATTCAATGTTCCCAAGAGTGAAGCAGAAGAAGGGAAAACTACTATAGTCTCTGGGGAAAATACTATTTTGTTGCATCAAAGACTGGGACATATCAAAGAAAATGTCCTTCAATGGTAATGGTATAGTAGAAGTTATGTCAAATTTCTCTCTGGATTTTGATTTTTGGGAAAATTGTTAATATGGGAAGTAGAATTGGGTGATTCTCCTCTAGTGTTGAAAGAGTAGAGGGAATATTAAAGCTAGTGCATATTCATGTGTTTGGACCTATGTCAATTCCATCACCGAGTAAATTTGTCTCATTTATAGATGAATTCTCAAGGAATACTTGGATGCATTTCCTTAAGAAAAAATATGAAGTCTTTAACAAATTTAAAGGTTTTAAGGTATTGGTGAAAAATCAGGCAAAGAAGAAAATAAAGGTGTTTAGGATAGATAATGTTGGAAAATTTTGCAGGAAGGAATTTGAATAGTGATATAAGAAGTGTGGTATGTCATGGAAGAAGACTACTCCAAATACACCTTAATGGAATGGAGCTGAGGGAAGAATGAATAAGATGTTGATGGAGAAAAAGGAGCATGCTTAGTGGTGCCACGCTAGGATAAGAATTATGGGTAGATGCAATGGATACTATGTGTTACCTAGTAAATAGATCAACCTCATCAATGTTATATGATAGGGTTCCACATGAGGTATGGACTGGTAAGAAACCCTCTCTGACACATCACAAGGTATTTAGACGTGATGCATATGTACATGTTCCAAAATAAAATAGAACTGAGATATCAAATCTAAAACGATGCATATTTAGTGGTTATAAAGGTGGCTTCAAAGGTTATAAGCTTTGGAACCTAGAAACTAAGAAGGTTGTGTGTATTCAAGATGTCGTATTTAGAGAAGTGAAATATGCTATCAAACAAGAAGTCCTACCAAGGGAGAAAAAACTAGAGAATATAGATTTTGAGCTAAAGTATGATGAATTAGACTCTATAGAAGAACAAGAATATGAAGAAGAAGAACCACATACTCTAGGTTTAAGGAGATCGGTCCAAAAAATAAAGTAGCTACAAAGGTATACGCCTCTTGATTTTTATTCAAATTTTGCTTTATTCATTATTGATTATGATCCTAGAACTATTAGGGAGGTAGTAGAATCAGAGGATGGAAACCTATAGAAAAATGACATGGTTTAAGAAATTATGAACTTGGAAAGTACTGAGGCTTGAGATCTAGTGGACTTTCCAACTAGAAGAAAACCCATTAGTAAAAAATGGGTGTTTAAGAAGAAGTTGAATGTAGAAGAAAAAATGGAGAAATTCAAAGCTCAATTAGTAGTAAAAGGTTATTCTTGGGTCTAGGAAATTAACTTTGGTGATATTTAATCTCTCGTTGACAACTTAGTTTCTATTAGATTTATTTTATTAGTTGTTGTTGCCTTTGTTTTTTAGGTAGAACAGATGAACGTGAAGAGCGATTTTAAAGAATAAATCTACATCAAGCAAGTAAAAGGCTTTGCAGTGAAGGGAAATAAAGAGCTTGTATGTAGGTTGAAAAATAGCATGCATGGGTTAAAGCAATCACCAATGAGATTGTACAAAAAAATTGATATGCATATATTGGGACTTGGATTCAAAAGGAGAAAATTGGATCCCTGTGTATATTTTAAATGAGTTGGTGATTATCTTATTTATTTTTTCTTGTATGTGGATGATACGTTTCTAATTTGAAATGACAGAGAAATTATTTAGGATGTGAAAACTCAATTGTCCTTTAAATTTGACATGAATGATACTAGTGTTGCAAATTTCATTTTCGGCATGGAAATTAAAAGAGATTGGGAAAAGAGGAAAGTTTGGTTAAATAAGACGAAGTGTGTTGAGACAGTATTGCAAAGGTTTAATATGTGGGAAAGTAAATTGTTAAAGGTCCCTATTCCTATAGGAGTAAATTTATTTGCTAATAATGTCCCAAGACATAGTAAAAGGAAGAGGATAAATCATGTGCTCCATATGTCAGGGAAGTTGGAAGTTTTATGTATGTAATGGTATATACCTAACTGAATATTTCACATGGAATGGGAGTGTTGAACAAGATTACGTCAATCCTAAGGAAGGACCATTGGAAAATAGTTAGGTTTTTTGGGTGTCACTTCTAGATATGGATTTTTCTACCGAGAAAGACTAGGATTGGACAAACTATTTGACATACATGGATTTGTTGATGGAGACTGGGTTGGAGATTTGAATCACATAAGATATATAAGTGGTTATATGTTTAAACCATTTGGAGGAGCAACTTATTGGATGAGAAAAACACAATATTTAGTGGCATTCTCAAATAGAGAAGCTAAATACATGGTAACCACTCACGCAAGCAAGGAAGAAATATGGTTAGAGAGATTATGTTTAGGTATTGGGTTAGTGCAACAAGATATAAGGATAAAATGTGATAGTTGGAGTGCTATCTTCTTGGACAAGAAACCTACTTATTATTCAAAGAAAAAAGCATATTGATGTTTAGTATCACTTTGTGAGAGATATGATTAAAGACATGAAGGTATTGCTAGAAAAAGTAGACACTTTGAAGAATTTTACAAATTCATTGACAAAATCTGTGAGCACTACGAACAATGGGAATTATTACGCTGGGTTGTTGTTAATGTACTCCTATGACCCCTATATGCAAAGAAAAAAAACAAGTGGGAGAATGTTGGGCATGTGTTATATTCTTTACATGATTAACTATTTTATGGACTCTATGTTGGAAATATTGTCATTGATGGCAAAGGAGGCAGCACTCAGGAAAAGGAGGCAGCGCTGAAACAGAGGAAGGCAAAAGAGGCACAACGAAAGCAATAGAGGCAGCAAGAAGAAAGTCAAAATGTAACAGTCATAGAAGCACAGTGAAGAACCGTTATCGAAAGGTAGAGATAGAGGCAGAGCGACAGAAGCAGCAGAGGCTAAGTGACAGAGGCAGAGAGCCGTTACAAAATTCCGGGAATCGTACACTCCAACCGGCGTTATACATATAATACATAATCCTTATTCTGGGAATCGCTTAACTCCAGCGGCAATGCAATGCATATAATACAGAACCGTATTCCGGGAATCGCACACTCCAACCGGCGTTATACAACACAAATATTATTCTGGGAATCACCTACCTCGATGGAGGATACATATATATACATCCATCATCTTACATATATGTGCAATGCATCACATAAACAAAGGTCTAAGATTAAATATATAAGTGGAGCACTTTATTAAAAGAGCGCACAAAACGAAGATTTAAATGGTGGGACCCCTCCTCAATCGCAATAGGAGAAAAAATGTGAAGCGTAATATGTAACCCACAGAAAATTGCGACTACGATGAGAATTCGAACCCGATGGGTCTATAAATCATGGCTAATATATATTTGAGTTCCAGGTCTAATCGCATCAGCACTGGTCAATCGCATTGGAGAATATATGAGTTGCGATTGCGATTGGAAGTCCGGACCCAATGGAGGTATGAATTATAATTCAAATGTGTTTGAAGTCCTTTCCCAATCGCATCGGCAAAATACAATGAACAGTGCCCAATCGCAACACATATTAAAATACTTGCGATTGCGATGAAGAGTTCGGACCCGATGGGTGTATTAACGATGGTTTATATATATTTGAATTCCGGCTAATCGCATCGGAGATTATAAGAGCGTCGGAACATATATTAAATGACTTGTGATTATGATTGAAGCCTGGACCCGATGGACTTATAAACTTTGATTAATAAAAAATTGAGTCCCAATTGCATCGGCAAATATCAATGAACAGTGACCGATCGCATCGGAGTATTTGAAGTTGCAATTGCGATCAATCGCAATCGGAGCAGGAGCGATCAATCACAATCGGAGGAGAATCAATGCATCAAAAACGTGTCAGGTGGGCCCGAAAGGGCATTTGTTAAGTCTTATCAAGATTATTCATTGATTTTATTAGAAGTGACAGTTGCTTGTTAAAACCTTATATAAGGATGCCGAGATTTGATTTAAGTTAAAACGCGATGTTATATATATAAAAGGTGATTGTATTAAAGATGTGTTGCATGGTCTGTGGGTTGTATGTATATGCCTCAGCTTAACGAGTGGGCGATTGTTAATATACAATGATTGTGATCTATGTTCATTCCGCTTGCGGAGCTTCCACATTAACAAGACACTAATGGCATAAAAGGGATTGGAGTTATCAGATTACGATCGGCAAATGTAGCTTACGATTACGTGTGCGGCGGTTACACACGGCGGAGAGGACGGAAGAGCAAACGAGCTGAGAAAGAGATAAAACACGATCCTAGAAAAGACAAAGACAGACTCACCAGAGAAAAAGACAAATACGCGGTAAACGAGAGACAAAACGAAATGTAGAAATTTGAGTTCTCATTTAAATTTGAATGTAAATGTTTTATTTAAGAATTTATATTGTGATGCGTGGCAAGTCTCAGGAAGAGGAAACAAATATCCTTTGTAATATTAAAATAAGCACCTACAATTACATTTTTAAGGTGAGCAAAAGAAAGTATGAGAAACTGAAGAGCAAAAAGGGGAACATATTTATCCATTTCAATTCCCGATGGAATAAAACGATACATGAATCTATCTTTTGTATAAAATAGGGAGATATCCAAGGGGAAAGTTTGAAAAAGAGTGAGAGAAGAAGAGAGTGTGCAACAGAATTAAAGAGAGTTGAAGAGAATAAACAAGCTGCAAGAAGAATGTGAATAAGGAGGAGCTGAGCAAAGAAGAAGAAGGGGCTGAGCAGAGATGATGCAGGTCTGATATAAGAGTTGATGAACAACAGAGAAGAAGGTACAGAACAGAGCTGATATCCAAGGTAAATTAGCAAGTGTTTTTCTTTTGAAAGAGTAAGGAAGTTGGAGCTTCCCTATCAAGTTGCTTAGGTAGATGTCGTTGTGGTGGGCGGGGGGGTGAGACCTCCTGCCAGGTTGAATTTTCTGAAAAGTAGATGGGAGTTGGAGCTACCTTGCAAGTTGTTGCTTGAATTGAGGTTGGAGCCTCCTATGGGTTGGTGCAGAGAGAAAATGGTGGTGAGGAGTGAGACTTGCCTTTTGCATCACAACAATAATAAGATGTGGTTTTTCTCCTGTGGGTTTTCCTTTACATTATATCTGGGTGTCTATGTGCATGATGCTGTTGATGTAAATGTATATATCACTAATACTTTGCTAACATATTAAATAAGACTGCTCGTGCATTATCTAATCTTCTTTATTAATTGCTGCTCATAAATAAAGATTGCTCACACATTATGTTGATCATGAAATGAAGGTGTTAATAAAGTAAAATAAGTTTTAAAGGAAAAAGTTTTAAAATTCCATGAATGTGTTAAACTGATTCACCCCTCCCCCCCCCTCAGTTTAACTAAGAGTTCAACAAGTGGTATCAGAGAAAGTTCCTTGTATATTAGTCTAACAACTGAAAGGAGATCCTAGGCTCTCAAGATGGCAAGTCAAGAAGGAAGCTCAGCAAATAAAGCCCCTTTCTTTACAGGTGCAAATTATGCCTTTTGGAAAATAAGAATGAAAGCTTATATAATGTCTTTACGATTAGAAGCTTGGGATGCTGTGGAAATTGGATATGTCACAAAGTCAACTGATACAGAGAAAGAAGCTAAAGAAAGCTTTGTAGCTAATGCAAAAGCAATGAATGCAATCTTAAATGGACTATGTGAAGCTGAGTTTATCAAAATAATGCACAGTAAGACTGCCAAAGATATGTGGGACACTCTTGAGAATATCCATGAGGGAAATAAAAAGGTTAAGACTGCCAAACTTCAAGTATATAGAGCCCAGTTTGAAAATTTAAAAATGAATGATGATGAAGATGTTGGCAGCTTCTTCTTAAAAGTTGCAGAAGTTGTTAACAGTATGAAAGCTCTTGGAGAAACAATACCAGAAGGTATAATTGTACAAAATATTCTAAGATCTCTTCCATCCAGATTCAATCCCAAGGTGTCTGCAATAGAAGAAACAACTGATTGGGAGACCTTGACCATGAACAAACTACTAGGAAATCTTACAGCATATGAGATGAGGCTCCCACAGAAGAAGCCAAGTACAAGGGAGGCAGCATTCAAAACATAAAAGAAGAAAGAAGAAAAGGAAGACATATGCTCCTGCTATGATGAAGAAGAGGCTAAATTTGTCAAGAAATTGGATAGAGGATCAGGTAGATACAAAGGTAAACTTCCTTTTAAATGCTTTAACTGTGGAAGAGTTGGACATTATGCTGCTAGATGTTCTCACAAGAAAGTAAGAAATCAAGCTCAAGAATCAGAGAAAGACACATCAAAGAATTGGTAGAAAGGAAAGAAATTCAGCAGAAAATCCTTCTACGCATAGCAAGACAGCAGTGCATCTGAAGACTCAGATGAACCCTCAGGAGAAGATGGAACCTCTGAATTTTTACTAATGGCCATAGAAGATCTTGAAGGACTCTTGCTAGAAGAAGAAGAAGAAGGGGAAGTTGATCTTGAGGGGGAGCTAAGAAGTGCTCTGGAGGAGATTGACAGACTCAAACTAAAATGCAGAAAACAAAAAGAGATTCTCCTCAAATGTGTGAAAGAAGAACAAAATTCAGAAGTCCTCATGCAGCTGAAGGTAAAGCTTGAAGAAGCCAAGAAGATAGAAGATATATTACTTCAGCAAATCAAGGATAAAACCCCAGAACAAGAGAAGTTGGAGGAAGAAGTGGTATGTCTCAGGAAGAAAATAGAAAATTCTCAAAGGACAGTGGTTATAAACTCTTCTCAAATGACAAGTTCTAGTAGGTTCAATGAAATGTTGGATGCTCAAATATCTCCTCTAATAAAAACTGGGATAGGCTATGAAGGAGAATCAAGTAAAGGCAAAGAAAAGGAAAACAAAAATATAATTTTTGTGAAAGCAAAGAAGGCTGATGAAGCGGCCCAAATAATTCCTACAAAGGAAGAAACATGTAATGAGAAAGACAGAGACTAGAAGAAACCTCTAATAACAAAGATTGTAACAAATACTAAGACAACAGAGAAAGGATCATATATTCCTGATTATATCAAATTTGGAAGCCATCAAAGGAGATTCTTGCCTCCTATGAAGAATGCCACCTATTATGTCTTCCACAAGCCGGGACACATTGCTACATATTGTCATGCAAGGAGGAATGATTCAAACCAGCAAAAGATGCAAGCATGGAAGAGACAACCTTACATCAGGTATGCAAGTAATTTCTATGGTTATTGTTTTTATTGTAAGGATTTTGGCCATAGAATTATTGACTGTAGAAAGTATGGACAAAGACTGATGTTCAATACCTCAAGGAGGTTTATGAGTCAAAGCAATTTTTTTCATGCTCACAATTCTGCAAAAACTATAATCAAATGTTGTATATGCTATCAAGTTGGACATATATCTTCCAAGTGTTCTCTAAAAGGATATAATTCATCACCTCACAAAAGATACCAACCAAAAGGGGGCCTCCAGTGGATAAAGAAGGTGAATAAATGTGACTTGGCTTTAACTGCTCAAGATTTGAAGAGTCAATGGTATTTGGATAGTGGCTGCTCTAAACACATGACAGGAGACAAAAACAAGTTTTTAACTCTTGATGAAAATAAATCAGGCAATGTCACTTTTGGAAATGACAAATCAGGAAAGATCAAGGGAAAAGGATCATTCAGCATAGACAATGGCAGAGGAAAGGTCCAAGATGTATTATATGTAGATGGGCTGAAAGCAAATTTACTGAGTGTCTGTCAGATGTGTGATAAAGGCTGTGAAGTTCTCTTTAGAGCACAAGATTGTGTAGTCAGATCAAACACAACAGGAAAAACTCTACTCAAAGGTGTTCGAACAGAGAGTAATGTGTACATAGTGAAAGAGGAGGATGAAGCCTGCCATCTTAGCAAACTCGAGGAGTCATGGTTATGGCATAGGAGATTGGAACATCTCAGCTTTGACCATATCATTAGACTGAGCAAGAAGAAAGCTGTCAGAGATATGCCAGAAATAAAAAGGCCCTCAAACACAATATGCAAATCTTGTCGGTTGGGGAAACAAACTCGCACATCCTTTAAATCTAAAGAAGAGTTATCAACAAGAAGACCACTGCAACTTGTGCACATGGATCTGTGTGGACCTGCAAGAAATAAAACACCAAGTGGAGAGTCCTACTTTATGCTGATAATAGATGATTTCTCCAGAATGACATGGGTTGCTTTTCTCAAGAATAAATCGGAAGCTCTGGAAAAATTCAAAACATTTAAAGCATTAGCAGAAAATTAGACAGGATGCAAGCTGAAATGCATCAGATTAGACAGAGGAGGTGAATTCACTAATTATGACTTTACAGACCTATGTAATGAACATGGAATAAAGCAACAATTTACTATTGCAGGGACACCTCAGCAGAATGGAGTAGCAGAGAGACAAAACAGGTCTGTACAACAAATAGCAAGAGCTATGATGCAAGAGAATAATATTGCTCAAACCTTCTGGGCAGAAGCAGTGCACACAGCAGTACATATCCTTAATAAAGCTCACTTAAGGCCAAGCGGTGACAAGACTCCCTATGAACTATGGCATGGAAAGCCAGCCTCAATCAAACATTTCAGAATCTTTGGAAGCAAGTGTTACATAAAGAATAATGATGAAAATCTTGGCAAATTTGATGCAAGAGCAGATGAAGGGATATTTCTAGGATATGCCTCCAAAAGCAAAGGGTACAAGTGCTACAACAAGACCCTTCGGAAGATAGTTGAAATTATTGATGTGAGATTTGATGAAGAACTTCCAAACAATACTAGAGATACAGACTGTTGCAGTACATCAGACAACAATGAAGAAGAAGACGAGAATGATGATGAAACCAGCAAGAAAACAAAAGATGCAGAGCTGAGCTCAAAAACCCCCTCAAGATACACTCAGAAGAATCATCCTAAAGATCAGATCATAGGAGACAAGAAAGCAGGAGTCCAGACAAGAAGGCAGCTAACAGAACAAACAGAAGAAGTATACATAGCCATGTTATCACAAATAGAGCCAAAGAAATTTGAAGAAGCCAGCAAGGACAAGTATTGGATAAAAGCAATGAATGAAGAATTGGACCAAATTGGGAAGAACAATACCTGGGAACTAGTTCCTAGACCTATTGAGAAAAATATCATTGGTTCAAAATGGGTATTCAAAAACAAAATGAATGAGCAAGGACAAGTAATTAGGAATAAAGCTAGGCTGGTCTGCAAAGGATACTCACAAATAGAAGGACTTGATAATGATGAAACATTTGCCCCTGTAGCCAGAATGGAAGCTATCATAATATTCCTGGCATTTGCATGCTATCAATATTTCAAGGTATATCAAATGGATGTAAAATTTTCTTTTCTTAATGGTGATCTAGAAGAAGAAGTGTGCATGGAACAACCAGAAGGCTTCTCATTGATAGATAAAGAAGACTATGTATGTAAACTGAAAAAGGCCCTATATGGACTGAAACAGGCTCCTCGTGCTTGGTACTCAAGACTAGATAAATATTTGCAAAAACAGGGTTTTAAAAGAGGTGGAGTAGACAGCAATCTATACATAAAAGCGCATGAAAATGAACTCCTAATTGTTGTTGTATATGTTGATGACATTATGTTTGGAAGCAACAGAGATGAGCTAGCAAAAGGATTTGCAGAAGAGATGAAATCAGAGTTTGAAATGTCCATTATTGGAGAGCTCAGTTTCTATTTAGGACTTCAAATTCAGCAAAGGAGCACAGGTACATTCATCTCACAAGAAAAATACCTAAAAGAAATGCTGAAAAAATTCAAAATGGAAGATTGCAAACCTGTGTCAACTCCCATGACCACAGGTTGCAAGCTGTGTGCTGATGATGGGTCTGTTGATATAGATCAAAAACTCTACAAATCCATGATTGGAAGTCTATTGTACCTGACTGCATCAAGATCAAACATCATGCTAGCAGTAGGACTAGTGGCTAGATATCAAGCAGCACCTAAACAAAATCACCTTCTTGTAGTCAAGAATATTCAGATATCTACAAGGAACAACACTGTATGGACTTTGGTATCCTAAAAGCAAAAAATTCACTTTATCAGCATACACAGATGCAGATTGGGCCAGTTGTGTTGATGACAGGAAGAGTACAAGTGGAGGTGCTTTCTATCTAGGAGAAAGCCTAGTTGCATGGTTAAGCAAGAAACAAACATCCATCTCTCTTTCTACAGCTGAAGCAGAATATATAGCAGCAGCAGCATGTTGTACACAAGTCATGTGGATGAAGCAAACTCTTCAAGACATGAAGGTAAGCATTGATGAACCTATTTCAATCAAATGTGATAATACAAGTGCTATAAGTATATCTAAAAATCCTGTACTTCACTCAAAAACTAAACACATTCCAATCAAGTATCATTTTCTACAGGAACAAGTGGCTCAGAAAATAGTAAAACTGGAGTATGTACCAACAAAAGAGAAGACATCAAATATATTTACTAAACCACTTGCCAGAGAACCATTCGAATATTTGAGAGACAGACTAGGGGTAGTATCTGTAGATACTATTCTCTAATATGAAGAGAAATTACAGTCTCAGGGGGAGAACAAAATGAAAATATCATTCCAGGGGGAGAACAGCCAGCAAGATAAGCATAAAACAAGTCCACAGCATCAGCATAATCTCAGTATTATCAACATTCAGCATGAAAAAAAAAACAAGGACCTTTCAATTGTTACATACATCATCTCTGTCTGCCACAAATTACATGCACTACAAATGAAACACAACTATAGAACATATATCGGCTCACTATATCAGACATAGACAAAATTTATACTCAAGTTCGACAATGTATATCGGCTCACTATACCAAAGTGTTCTCTCAACAAGTTTCATACATCACTCTGGAGCAGCATAGTACAATTTCAGCAGAAGAGGACCTAAAAGTAACTCAGAGAAAGGAAATGCAACGACAGAGCCCATACGGAGAGATGAGGCGTAGTCCTTTGCCATTGATGTCAAAGGGGGAGGAAGAACAAACAACAGGAGAAAGAGAAGGCAAACAGAGAAAGTGGATTGCCATCAATGCCAAAGGGGGAGACTGTTGGAAATATTGTCATTGATGGCAAAGGAGGCAGCACTCAGGCAAAGGAGGCAACACTCAGGCAAAAGAGGCAGCGCTGAAGCAGAGGAAGGCAAAAGAGGCACAGTGAAAGCAATAGAGGCAGCAAGAAGGAAGTCAAAATATAACACTCATAGAAGCACAGTGAAGAACCGTTATCGAAAGGTAGAGACAGAGGTAGAGCGACAGAAGCAGCAGTGACAGAGGCAAAGAGCCGTTACAAAATTCCGGGAATCACACACTCCAATCGGCGTTATACATATAATACATAATCCCTATTCCGGGAATCTCTTAACTCCAGCGGCAATGCAATGCATATAATACAGAACCATATTCCGAGAATCGCACACTCCAACCGACGTTATACATATAATATAACACAAAAATTATTCTGGGAATCGCTTCACTCCAGCGACAAAAATATATATAAACATATATGTGCAACGCATCACATAAACAAAGGTCTAAGCTCAAATATATAAGTGGAGCACTTTATTAAAGAGCGCACAAAACGAAGATTTAAATGGCGGTACCCCTCCTCAATCGCAATCGGAAATCGCAAGGGGAGCGGAACATCACAACAGAAAGTTGCGATTGCGATTAAGAGCTCGGACCCGATGGGCGTATAAATCATGGTTAATATATATTTGAGTTCCAGGTCTAATCGCATCGGAGAACATATGAGTTGCGATTGCGATTGGAAGTCCGGACCCGATGGAGGTATGAATTATAATTCAAACGTGTTTGAAGTCCTTTCCCAATCGCATCGGCAAAATACAATGAACAGTGCCCAATCGCAACACATATTAAAAGACTTGCGATTGCGATTAAGAGTTCGAACCCGATGGGTGTATTAACGATGGTTTATATATATTTGAATTCCGGCTAATCGCATCGGAGATTATAAGAGCGTCGGAACATATATTAAATGACTTGCGATTGCGATTGAAGCCCGGACCCGATGGACTTATAAAATTTGATTAATAAAAATTTGAGTCCTAATCGCATCGGCAAATATCAATGAACAGTGACCGATCGCATCGGAGTATTTGAAGTTGCGATTGCGATCAATCGCAATCGGAGCAGGAGCGATCAATCGCAATCGGAGGAGAATCAATGCATCGAAAACGTGTCAGGTGGGCCCGAAAGGGCATTTGTTAAGTCTTATCAAGATTATTCATTGATTTTATTAGAAGCGGCATTTGCTTGTTAAAACCTTATATAAGGATGCCGAGAGTTGATTTAAGTTAAAAGGCACTGTTATATATATAAAAGGCGATTGTATTATAGATGTGTTGCGTGGTCTGTGGGTTTTATGTATATGCCTCAACTTAACGGGAGGGCGATTGTTAATATACAACGATTTTGATCTATGTTCATTCCGCTTGCGGAGCTTCCACATTAACAAGACACTAATGGCATAAAAGGGATTGGAGTTCCTCCATATTACAGTCAGCAGATATAAAAGCACAGTTACACGTATGCAGCAGTTACACCACAGCAGAGGACATAAGAGCAAACAGAGCTGAAAGAGATAAAACACAGTCACAGAAAAGACAAAGACACAGTCAGAGAAAAGACAAATGCGCAGCAAGCCAAGAGACAAAACGAGTGAGCTGGAGTTCTCATTTAAATTTGAATGTAAATGTTTTATTTAAATTTATATTGTTGTGATGCATTGGCAAGTCTTCGGAAGAGAGAAAATATCCCACTGTAATATTAAAATAAGCACCTACAGTTACATTTTTCTGAGTGAGCTGAAAAGAGATGAGAAGGCAGAAGGCAAAGAGACATGGTTGTCCATTTCGAATTCCCAGTGGAATACAAATAGCCATGAAGCTATTTTTGTATAAAACAGGGTAATATCCAAGGGGAGAGAGTTGACGAAAAAGGAGTGAGAGAAGAAGAGAGTATGCAGCAGAATTAAAGAGAGTTGAAGAGAATAAACAAGCTGCAAGAAGAATGTGAATAAGGAGAAGCTGAGCAAAGAAGAAGAAGGGGCTGAGCAGAGATGATGCAGGTCTGATATAATATTTGATGAACAGCAGAGAAGAAGGTACAGAACAGAGCTAATATCCAAGGTAAATCAGCAAGTGTTTTTCTTTTGAAAGAGTAAGGAAGTTGGAGCTTCCCTATCAAGTTGTAGCTTGATAGATGTCAGTTGTAGCTGACTGAGGTAGGAGCCTCCTGTAGGTTGGTGCCTGCAGAAAATTGATGGGAGTTGGAGCTTCCTTGCAAGTTGTAGCTTGCATAATTGAGGTTGGAGCCTCCTGTGGGTTGGTGCCTATAGAAAATCAGTGGTGAGAGGGAGTTGGAGCTTTCCTTTGCATCACAACAATAATAAGATGTGGTTTTCTCCCTTTATGGGTTTCCACTTATATCTGGTGTCTATGTGCATGATGTCTATGTGTTGATATGATATATCTATTCTGCTAATACTTGCTGCTAACATATTAAGACTGCTGGTGCATTATCTAATCTTCTTATTAATTGCTGCTCATAAATAAATATTGCTCACACATTATGTTGATCATGAAATGAAGGTGTTAATAAAGTAAAATAAGTTTTAAAGGAAAAAGTTTTAAAAGTCCATGAATGTGTTAAACTGATTCACCCCCCCCCCCCCCCTCTCAATTTAACTAAGAGTTCAACACTCTACTTCTTAATGGGGTCTTCCCCCCTTGTATATTTGTTGGTGTGGGGCTCTAGGGGGTGCAGAAACACTTTAATGGAGCCCCCTTCTGGCAGGGTATTTCAGTAGCAACACCCCTGAAGTGAAAATTTTGGAAAATATTCCTTATAAAATATTGCAATTTCATATTCAATCTGGAATGTTCATCATTAGATCACAGATCTCATGGTAGAATTTATGTTAGGTTTTTCTTCCCTAGAATACAACCATATTTTAAGAGGGAATTATATAGTGGCTATGTATTCATTGAGAAATATAGAAAAACTAGTTTGGTTGTCCTAGTTCTATGTTTCCATGGTAAAATATCTATGAAAATTGTGTGTGTGTGTGCCTTTGAATCTTTTCTATTTTATATTAAGAATAATTTTGCATAAATTATCTATGTAGGGTCTAAACCTTCATCTAGAAGATGTAATTTTTGTTGCATTATGGTCACTAGTATAGTCGTAACACTTCTCCTTTATGCCAATAATATTGTTATTTTGGTGAGGAGTTATTACGATATTGGCAAGCAACTAAGAATCCTCAAATATTTCTATTATAAGATGGGTGTGACTATTAATACCAAAAACAAAAAAACTAATGAGAACTAGATCCATAAAGAACACATATGATACTCTGAGAGATGACAACACCAACTTGGAGGAATTTCCTTTACCCAAATATATTGGAATCAATATCCATCATAAGCTTAAATGGAACTATAACATTGATAAACTGATACTTGGAGGATGGAACACTTATTATGGAATTGAAAAAAATTGTAATTTAATAGACCTTTGGATATAGGATAAGAAGCAATTTCACTATGTTATTTTATATGGATGTGAAGCATACGGTTTCATTATTTCTAGATAGTTTTATAACACTTCATGGTGTTCTGCATATTCACGCATTGGCCAAAAATCTGATTTTTGTAAGCAATATGGATGATGCATGAGTAAAAAAAATGTTCGAGAAAGATACTTGCAAGATTGTTCGGGGAGCACTGGTATTGATGCAGAGAGTTTGGATTGGAACATTGTACAAGCTCCTAGGTAGCATTGTTATTGATGGGTGCAACAATTTTATGGTTCCTGAAATTAGAGCAAAAAGCCTATAGGTTTTTGGAGAAAATACCATGCTATGGCTTCAAAGGCTTGGACATATTAGAGAGAAGGTCCTTCAAATACTGCATGGTAATGGTATGGTAGAAGGTATGACTAATTTCTCTCTAGATTATTATTTTTGTGAGCATTGTGTATATTGGAAGCATAATTGGGTGAGTTTTCCTTCTGGTGCTAAGAGGACGAACAAGATATTAGAGATTGTGCACAGTGATGTGTTTGGACCTGTGCAGGTTTCATCACTAGGTAAGTATGTATACTATGAATCATTTATAGATGACTTCTCAAGGAATACATGGATATATTTCCTAAGGAATAAATCTGAAGTCTTTGACAGATTTAAAGAATTTAAGGCTATGGTAGAGAACTAGGCAGAGAAGAAGATAAAGGTGTCGAGGACAAATAATGGTTGAGAGTTCTACAAGAAGGAATTTGAAGAGTTTTGTAAGAAGTGTGGTATAGCATGATATAACACTACTCCATACACACCTCAGCAAAACAGAGTTGCAGAAATAATGAAAATGACATTGATGAAAAAGGAAAGAAGCATGATCAGTGGTACTGGGTTAGGACAGAGATTTTGGGCAGAGGCAGTGGAGACTACATGCTACTTGGTTAACAAATCACCTTCATCAACGTTGGAGGATAGGAATCCACATGAGGTATGGAATGGTAAGAAGCCATCTCTTTCACATATGAGGGTATTTGGCTGTGATGCATATGTACATGTTCCCAAGGAGAAAAGAACCAAATTGGATAGTAAATCTGAAAGGTGCATATTTATTGGATATAAGGATGGTTTAAAAGGTTATAATATTTGGAACCAAAAAACAAGGAAGGTTGTGTAAATCCAAGATGTGGTGTTTAGAGAGGTTAAAGATGTTGTTAGACATGAAGTCCTACCAAAGGAAAATGTGCAGATAAAGTTTGATCTAAAGGAGGAAGAATCAAACTCTACAATAGAACAAGATTCGGAAGAGGAAGAGCCACAAACCTCAACTGTGAGAAGATAGATTCGGGAAAGAAGGCCTCTATTAAGGTATAGTCCATTTGCTTTCTATTCAAATTTTTCTTTATCTATCACTGATGATGATCCCAAAACTGTCCGGGAGGTAGTGGATTCAGAGGATGGAAAACTCTAGAAGGAGGCCATGGTTGATGAAATGGCATCCTTGCACAAAAATGAGGCATCAGATCTAGTGGAGTTGTCAGCTGGAAGGAAGCCCATTGGGAAAAAATGGGTTCTTAAGAAGAAAATGAATGCATAAGGCAAGGTGGAGAAATACAAAGCTCGGTTGGTAGAAAAAGGTTATTCCCAGGTGCCAGGAATTGATTTTGGTGATATTTTTTCTCTTATTGCCAAGGTAAATTCTATTAGATTAATTTTATCTGTTGTTGTTGCATTTTATCTTGAGGTAGAACATATGGATGTGAAGACAAAATTTCTTCATAGGGATATGGAAGAGGAGATCTACATGAAGCAACCTGAAGGCTTTGCGGTGAAGGGTAAGAAAGAACTAGTATGCAGGTTAAAAAAGTCTTTGCATGTGTTAAAATAATCACCAAGGATGTGGTATTAGAAATTTGAAACATATATACGAGGACTTGGCTTCACTAGAAGCAAAGAGGATCACTGTGTATTTTAAATTAATTTGTGACCATGTTATTTATTTGGTCTTGTATGTGGATGGTATGTTGTTGGTTGGAAATGACAAAGAAATTATCCAGGATTTGGAGACCCAATTTTTCTTCAAATTCAACATGAAGGATATTGGTGTTGCAAACTATATTTTGGGCATGGAGATTAAATGAGATCGAGAGAAGAGGAAGATATGGTTAAACTAGAGGAAGTATGTCGAGAAAATATCGCAGAGGTTCAATATGCAGTATAGTAAACCAGTTAAGGTTCCTATTCCTGTAGGTGTAAAGTTATATGTTGAACAGTGCCCCAAGACACAAGAAGAAGAAGAGGACATGTCTCGTGTTCCATATGAAAGTGAAATGGGTAGCTTGATGTATGCAATGGTATGTACTAGACCATACATTGTACATGTAGTGGGAGTATTGAGCAGGTTTTTTCATAACTAGGGAAGGATCATTGGAAAAAAGTGAAGCAGGTTTCCAGATGGTTGTGTGGCACTAGTGATTATGGTCTGTGCTACCAAGGAAGATGAGGATTGGACATAGTTTTTGACATCCGTGGCTTTGTTGATGCAGACTGGGATGGAAATTTGGATTAAAGAAGATATACAAGTGGGTATGTGTTTAGCCTATTTGGAGGTGCAGTTAGTTGTATGAGTAAAAGACAGTCTATAGTGGCTCTTTCAACTATGGAGGAAAAATACATGGCAGTCACTCATGCAAGTAAGGAAGCAGTTTCGTTGTAGATATTGTGTTCAATTATGGGGTTGGTGCGGTGAGCTATAAAGATATATTGTGATAGCCAAAGTGAAATTTTCTTGGCTAAGAACCCTGCTTATCATTCAAAGACAAAGCACATTGATGTTCAGTATCACTTTGTGATATATATGGTTGAGGATAAAAAGGTGTTGCTGGTAAAGGTGGACACTTTGAAGAATGTTGTAGATGCATTGAAGAATTTTGTGAGCACTGAGAAATTCTCTTGTTGTAGAGAAACAATGGGTGTTGTAAGGCTGTAGATGCATTGAAGAATTTTGCGAGCACTGAGAAATTCTCTTGTTGTAGAGAAACAATGGGTGTTGTAAGGCTGGAATAATGACTAATATCTCTTGTGCCCCCCTGTGGAAATAATACAAGAAGTGGGATAATGTTGGGTGTGTGTTATATTCTTTCCACAACTAGCTCGACACGTGAAGCGGGGGGTGGTCAACCCCCCCTTTGCTTGCATCGAGCGCAACAAGTGGTTTGCAAGGGGGAGGTAGCCCCCCTAAACGAGGTCTAAGGCAGCGCCCTGGGAATTTTTTTTGGACCTTATATTAGGTGGGCACACCTACCTATGGTTTTGTGCATGGATTTAGCACATTGTGTTGGGCATGATGGTTTTCTGTTCATGGTATTTTGTAGATCCAATCAATGTAACTATGGTTATGTTCTAATCCAGGGTTAATGGATTAAGGTTTATGAATTTTTCGGCATGTATATATATGTATTGTAGCATTGAAAGGAACATAATTAAAAATCAAGCTGGTAGTCTCTATTTTGGGATCCAGGGAAAATATCTGTGTATATCTATTTTATTTTTTATGCTTCGTTATTGTTTATTTTATGTTTTAAGAGTTCGTTTGCAGATAATTTATGTACATGGTTAAAGCCTACAATGACTAGGTATCTTATGTATAAGTATATTTTAAACAACATAGAAGATAAGAGGTTTTCTAAAATGGCTTCTAACTCTAGACAAAACCACTACCTTTGGCTTAAGTGAGGATGGCATCAAGATACCCAGTCAATGGCTAAACCATTGGCGGGTAAAGGAGGAGATTTTTTTACAGAATAAGGATACTATCAAAAAATATTATTACTTAAAAATTTAAGGAGAATTTGTGAGGTGATAAAGAGTTAGAGGGAAAAAGGAAACTAAGATATTATAAGGAGGTGATCAAACCAAATCTTGAATTTTTGCAGTGTGCTAATTTTTAAATATAGCATCGATGTGACAATGTTTAAATTTTAAAACTTTTAAGTTGATCATTTAATTTTTAATTTTTCGATGTTGGCATTGTAACCAATGTTCCATTCCATGAGGAGCACTAGCCTTGATCACATTCATATAATGCACCAATAGGGCTTGTAAACTAGCACACTAGTAGATCTATGGTACTCCACAAGTTGTGGAACATCAACATCGTCACGGTACTCCATCTTAATAGATGCTTCAATGTACTAATCTACAACCACAACATTGGTGCAACATTACTTAAATGTAGAAATTTTTAATTTGGTCACTTAATTTTTAATTTCATACGTATGTTCCACAACATTCAAACTAATGCTCCATTGCACAAATAGGGCTAATGTGCATGCATAAATTTAATAGATGTGTCAATTCCCACACCAACATAGTTACAATGCTCCTGAAACTATGGTGCACCAACATCATCAAGAAAGCTGTAAATGTTTTCAAGCCCTTAAAAATATTTTTGTTGGGATTGATAATGAAACCCTAGTCTTGGACATTGATAAATATATAACATGCTTCTTTGGATTTTAAATGATTGAATTCCTCCCCCATGGAGGGTTCCCATCTATGGGATCTGCACAATTATCTTGATATGTGCGCCAAGGAAATAAGATAGGGTGGAAATACAACCCCCATCTAGTGGTTTGTTTGCATGAAGTTACACAAAAAATTGAGGTTGGGTGTGGTTGAATTGCGGGAAGTTGTCATAATCATGAATATTTTTGCATGGGAGTCCTTGGAAGGACACTCAGTCTTGAATTTGAGAATAATTACTGAATCTATTGGAGCGATGGTGGCTTATCATGACACGGGGTGGCACAATAAGGATACAATTTAGCTTCTAGCTTGTCAAATGCATGAGTATGTTGGGTTGATATGCCGACTTCATATTGTTTTATGTCTCTTTAGCAAAGCTCATTTCTAGTTTTTTTGGATCCTTTGTGGACATAGCCTTGACTCAGAGCTTCGACTAGATAGGGGAGGTGATTTTCTAGCTCGATGCAATATCATCAATATGAATGTTCCTGCTCTCGTGCTTGGTGGTGGTTCTTATTTGGAGGATAAGAAGTTTCGAGCTTGCAGTATCTAGCACATAGATTGTTCTGTGATTAGGTGTTATTTTCAATTTATTAGTTTTTAAAGTGTTTTATAGCTTTTCAGTTGCAATTTCCCTTATTTCTACCCTTTGCATTCAAATTTGTTTCATCTGTGTTTTGGTTTTCTTTCCTTCTCTAGGTCTATTTTTTGGGTTCAAGATGTTTTTCTAGTCTTTTTCCTAATTCAACCTCCTTAGTATGGCTCATTTTGTGGCTCTCAATCCTTCCTGTTTAGTGGGGATTGATCTTAGTCTACACAGATTGCCTAGAGATTTCTCCCTAGTTTCTTCTTACTATGCTAGACTAGTATTTTACTTAGAACCCCCCTGTCTCTATTGGTTGTTTTCTTGCGAGTTATGGCTCCTATTTTTCTCTCTACAGTTCATCCACATTTATCCTCCTCTCATGCTATCCCCTCTCAATGTCTTGATGATGAATTTCCACTGGTCATGTTTGTGGCAGAGAAGGAAGAGATGATCCTCCTACCTACCCTAATTTATCTTTTCCTTCTACTCCAACCTATGCTCGAGATGTAGCATGTTGTTACATGGAAAAATATATGGAATATATCCCTAAGGAGGTTTTTAAAACTATATCTGAGGTTGAAAATGAATCTCATCAAACTCATGGATATATTACAGATCATCAGATCAATTAGGAAACCAAGAATTAAATCCATGAAATAGGAAATTCCACTTGAGCTCGTCAATATTCCTACATGCATACTATCAAATTTTATTGGCATATAAAAATTCTCATGGGTAGAGTCCTTATAGATCATGCATACACCTAACAAGAAATTTTTGTGTATGGAAAAAATGATGGTCAACATGGATAGGCTGGATAAAAGGTTTTATGTGCTAGCCATGAAATTAGCAAACTTTTCCTTCACTTCCTCTAATGATGACAATGATCCTCCTGCACCTTTTCATGTGGACTCTCCTATAGTTTAATCATGATCAAGTGAGCGTGACGTATTTTTAAGATACCTTATTTTGATAATATTATATCTAAGACTGCATATTTTTGGCATAGTTTTTCTTCTAGTTTTACTTTTAGTTTGAATGACATAGTTATAGCAGATGTGATATGCAATGTTAAACTTTTAAACTTATGCTACTGGTTTAGTTTCCCATACAAAAAACTAACAAAAAATTATTGAAGCCCTAAACAAGCTGTGTAAAAATAATTTACTTCCACTTCAAACAAAATAAAATATTGCTCAATCCTTGCATGCATAAATAATGCTAAAAATGAATAAAATTGCTTCCTATATGAAGTTTCAAATTCCTTCTCATGTTGAATCATCATCAGTGATATTGGGTTGGTGAAAGAAAAAAAAGGATCTATTGCACCTAAAATCAACAAAACACCTAGCACGACACCCTAAATCCCCGAGCTTAGCTCCCACCTAGACCCTAAATTCCTTAGCTTAGCTGGATGATTCTTCAAAACTAAAATTATTATAACATTATATTTTAATGAGGGGAGTAGTCTAATGAAGTGATGTTTTGAGTGCCTCGATGTTTGGAATTGTCCAACTTCTGATGACATGTTTCTCAATGGAAATATTCAACAACATTAATTTTGGCTTCACACTCTGGTGAACACTATTCAACCACCTAGATATAGAGTCTTTAAGACTTGTCATAGTCGTATGGAAATCCATATTTCCATGGAAAACTAATATTTTAGTGGAAAGCCATATTGCCTCCAGCGAAATGTACATAATGACACACTTTTTATGGTTTTTACAACGTCTAGTGGCTCCATCCCATCTTTCTAATAGCCCCCCTTGAGTAAACGTTGTTAACCCATGGCTCTACTATTCGTTATAGTTTACCTTCTATATGGAATTTAATTAAGTTTGTGGATTTAAATTTCAAAATTTCAATGCAGGGGAAGAATATTGTGTCATTCATTGAATTATGATCACTACCACACATTTATTCACAACAAAGGAGCTAATCAAAGAAGAGGGATTTCTAGGGATAGATCATGAAGTTTCTTTTTAGGTACAAGTCGAAGATGATCGGTTACTCTAATGAGGGGAATTTTGATGGAAACCCTTCTATGCTTATCTGGTACACATATATGTATGTTGATACTATACTAATATACACTAGTATAGGTAAAAGGACATGAATATATATATTAGCTTTCCTACTAGCTTTTAGACACACACATACAAGCATACATAACAAAATATATCTAAGTTAGTATATACTGAATATATATACTCACATATGTTGATATATAATACTAATATAGTATAGTATATACAATACTATTATAGATACAAGGATAAATACCATTATATATACACATATATGTTGGTATAAATATAGTAGTATATATATGCCATACTATACTATAATAGTAGTATATATATCGACATATATGTTATTATATATACTTAGTATATATCAACATAATATATATATATATATACCAACATATGATATCAATATGTATACTAGTGTATATATTGATATAACATATGTTGGTATATATACTATTGTATGTAAGGTGGAGAGACTCGGGGCAAAGAAGTGGGAAGAAAGAGAGGAAGTGAAGGAGAGTGGGACACACACACATATAGAGAGAGAAACAATATGTGTGTCAGTATATTTGATTGCTAATATAACATTCTAGTATATATATTTAGTTTAGATTACTAGTATAGTATATATATTGACATATTATGTTAGTGTATATATAAATATTTGTACTAAGGTATTATTGAAAAAGATACGTGTGTGTGTGTTGGTATACACAATAACAAGTTTTTGGCTCTGTGATAGTGTTTGGAACCGAATGCAACCATCGACTACAAGCTAGTGCTAAGGATTTCTTTTGCCATTTCCATGATTGGTCTCTTGGGAGTTTCTCTGGTTCATATGAGAAATGGAGGAGGAGCTCGCTAATTTCTTGAATTTTGGTCTATTCCTTCCATTGAAAACACTCTTGTTTGCTCCTCGCAATCCCCCCCTAGCCCTCTATTGTCACATCAAGGTGTTCTTGTGTCCACGAAATGCTCTTTTTATGAAAATAAAAATACTAGAGAGAAAATAAAAATTTACTATGAGTAACATTAAACCATAAGCATTAACATAGCAACAATCATAAAGCATAAATACAATGAAATACAATACCATGTTTACCCTGTGAAAACACCAACTCTAGGGAAAATACCAGCTAACGAAATTCCATTATGTTGGCCAAAACCCTAGCGAAGCCGATCAAATGAGTCTTCGCCGCTCACCTCCCTGGCCCCATTATAATGAAGTCTTCCAAGCCTTTTAAAGGCTTCATTACATGCAATCCATAGAAAAATTACCATGGGAAACCATAAAACCATGGGCCTAAAGCCACTACTATTGACCTAATCAACTTTGGCTCTTTCCTCGAGTAAATTTTACCTAACAATTCCCCCTTAAGCCTTGACTTGGAGTTTCCCTTGACCAAATATGACAAAACTAGCCAAATGAGTCAACCCTGCTCACTCTAGCCATTACCCTCCTTAAAGTTTATATGCATGGTGTCTCTATTAGCCCGACATGCCCCTATCACCAAGTTCTAAAACCAAACTTTACCCAAAATTTCCCAAGAGTAAGAATATCATACCAAGTCTTATAACAATATACCCATTTGCATGCAATAAATTTCAAACTCCATTATCGGCATGTGGGTGCCCACATGCCGTGAATTTGACCCAACATCACCATGTAACTCGTCACCAAATCTTGATTGACCCTCGTTCTCATTCCTAGCTCGGCTCACTGGTTCCCCCACGTCTCCATCCCTCCTAGTGTTAGCTTGGGCGGCCCATAAGTTTTTAAGACTATGCAACGGGTGGCTGGATATTGTTTGTCATGTGGACTCAAAAGGAATGTCGCCGAACAATGCCACTGAAAAACAAACCACTCAGAGCTAGACAATTCCAAACATTAAGAAACCGAAAAGTCACCATATTAGAGTACTACCTAAGTAATGGAATGCTCCTTGCCATATAGGTTGGGTAGGACAATGAAATTTTAACTGTGGCACTATAATATTCCTAATTTGCGACAAAAAATTGGAATGTTCTATTTTGTTTATTTTGCCGTCTATAGTTTATAAATAAATAAAAAGTGAGTAAAGAGGGTCTAAACTCACTTAAATGAAATAAGACATCCACCTAGTAGCACAACGTTGTGACTTAAGTGGGAGTCAAGGGGGGACCCAACACCACGTGGAGGAGGGGGCCTATGTACACTCTAGAAGTTTCTCCAAGCTTCTGCGCAGATAAGGATGAAGATGTGGATAAGGATAAGGATGTGGAGGAGAGAGAGAGGCTACGTTGGGTTTTGGAGGGAAACCAATGCTATAAAAGATGGAGGAGCCTCCTCATTTTATTCATGCTTGGATGCTTGGATTATGGATTTTTGAGTGAGACATATTGTCTTCTTCGGCACGTTGTTTGTTTAGCCCATCTGCTGCACTGTTTAGTGCAACCGAGTGTCTCCGTGTGAAGATCTCACCCTTATCCCCGGGGGACTTCGAGTGCCTGCATGGGCAAGGTTATTTTCTTAGCATCATCCTCCAAGACAGCGTTATTGCTGCAGCGGCGTAATACTGTGTTTTAGGGTGTTGTCGTGGTGACTTTAAGACACCACCTCCTTCTCTTGTTTTTCAGAGGGAGAGTCTCTCTTTCCTTTGGAGGATCAGATTTGGAGATATTGGAGCTTATTATCAAATCTTGGCATCAAGCGTATATGTTATTCATGGTATACTGCGCATTTCTTTCCCCAGATCTACGTTATTGCTGAAGGAGCAACGTTCCAAGGGTTTTGGCATCATTTTGGGAGTTAGATCTCTAATTGAGGGTGATCCTTGGATTGGCCAACCAATCCAAGTATATTTCTGATCTGATAATAAATTTTGATTCAGAAATTCTGAATCATTCTTCAGATCTGCTGCAGTAAAACTCAGATCTGCTCCGGCATTCTCATGTATTGCTGAAATCCCCAAGGGGAAAGTAATAAAGAGCCCTTTGGGCATTTTGTCTCATTATAGATCTATGTTTTCATGTATTTACCAGTTTTAGATCTGTAATATAATAAATATAAGCTTCATCCTCCTGGAGAAAACGCTGAAGGGTTTCTGGATCAATCTTTGTCTTGCGACACCTCTATCTTGAGGGGTTTTCTATATAAAACTGTTGTTTAACCTTGCTGAAAGCATATGCCTTGTTATAAAACTCATTATATTATTATTTATAGTGTTATACATCATATTCCTTCAGAAAATACGCTGCCCTTGCTTCAGCAAATTTCTGCATATTCAAAGTCTTGGGAAATCAGGGTTTTTATTGACTAGTCGGGAAGGAGGAACTGTTTAACTAATAAAAACGCCTTTTTTTGAGCTGAAATTCGACATGGAAGTCCCCCTTGGTATATTATAACATATCCCAGAACCTTGAGATTTCATTTTACGCAGATTTTCTTATACACTCATTTTAGGGCCAAAATCCTCACTTTTCCCCACCTTTTTGCCCATAAAAGTTGAGTAAAGGTTGCTGATGTTATTTATTTTGGTTTCTGAGAATTGTAAGACATATTATATGATAGCTGAAGCCATAATAACTAAATAATGCGTTTTTCAGGCATGATCTGCTGAGAATTCCATTTTTGGGATACTACAGTTTGCTGCACTATTATTGTTTGGGTGTTCTAGTTCTATACCACTTGGTTTGTTTATATCTCACTCTTAAACAGAGTCTATAAAGGGCCAGATAGCCTCTGGATCTCATTCTCTTTTAGAGGCGACATATCCGGTAAATGCCCTCCCAGTCAATCTTTAGTTGGGGTTTGGTGTGTTTTTGAAATACCTGGAAACGAGATATTACAGTGGTATCAGAGCATAGTTATGGCTCAGCCTGTGGAACTAGTTATCTATGGCACATATGAGGATCTCACATCAGCATGGTCATATACCCTTTGGAGAGTATTTCCGAGAATGGCAATCCAAGGGGGAAGACTTCAAAGCACTTTGCCCTTCAAAGATTACTGTCAGCTCAGACAGGATGAAGGAGGAAGGTACTATGGTAACAGAGGAGTTTCTAGCATGCAGAGTTCAGATTTGCAGCGTACCACTGGGAGATCACCTCTTCCCATGCATGAGGAATCCAATAGTCCCTGTGACTCTAAGCCCAAGAAGACTGGAACGGTGAAAAAGGAGAGTTTATTCTCATCTCTTTTAAGATCCAGAAGAAATACATCCACCTTTGAGGAGGTCAATAATAATGAAGAAAAAGAAGAGGAAGTACCATGCGCTTCCAATTCTCATCAAGAAGAAGAGATCACATCACCTCTTGAGGAGGCTTGTGAAAACGTTGTCACACTCATGGAGGAGTAGCCACATGCATCAACAGTTGGGGCAGCTGACACTTTTGAGGATGGGACTCTTGCAGCTCTACAAAAAGTTCCAAATGCAGATCGAGAGCAGCTTGGTTGCACTGTGCTGTGTAACATGGATGGAGGGGAGGTCTCAAGGATAGATCTCACTGGAGATGCACTTCGACACACCATGGGGTGCAATGACTTTCTTCCCTTCTCACAAGAGCAGATAGAAGATGGAGGGCATCTTAGGATGGATAACGTCTCTCATGCTTGTGTTGGACATCCCTTGAGCCAAACACATCATGATGAGAGGTTTTTGCCTACCACCTATTTCATTCTTGATAGGGTCTCATTGATCCTTGAGAAGTTTATATTTCAAAATCCCATGAAGTGCAAAATTAGAAATTTGATTTGGGAGGATGGTATCCCTCATGGGAGGAGTACCAGGATGAAGAGAAGAAGGAGGCATCCACAAGTGATTGAGTGGATGTGGTTGATGAGCAAGGAGCTAGGAGGCTACTTGCAGATCTGTGATACCAGGCAGCAGGAGGCTTGGCTGCGCTGGTTACTCTTGAGGGACTTTGGCCATCACTTGTACTTGCAGATCTATGATACCGGGCAGCAGGAGGCTTCGTTGTGCTGGTTACTCTTGAAAGAGTTTGGCCATCACTTGGCAAACACTCTTCCTAAGAGTCGAAGGATTAAGGAAAGATGGCAGGATACTTGCATCATTGAGCAGCATAGAGTATGGATGTATGGTGTTGATATGATACTCATATCATTCATTGTGTCTTCATCACATGATTGGTATGATGGAGGTATGGGGAGGTAACACAATGTCTTGTTGCTTGGTTTGTTTCTGGGAGAGCAAGGGCAGATTTGCTCTCACACTTTGTATGATATTGCAGGAGGAGGAGATGGCACTATCTCGTTGGTCTTTGATGATGATTGGGAAGCACTTCCATCTTGGGAGGTATTCCATATTTGTTGGTGCATTATTAGAGGAGTCTTTCACAAGGAGCATGTCAAAGAACAGAGCTTTGTATTGACAGGAACATATTTGCATGAGCTCACAGTGCTGTCACCTTGGAGCAGAACTTTATGGATGAAGTGTGCCCAGCAGAGTTATGGTGGATCTATAACCCATAGGTCCCAGGATCACTTCACATTTGTTGCACTTGATGAACAAAGAGGAGGTAATGATGATAGAGACATCTATGGCATATTCTTCTTGACTTGGGTTTCCAAGCATCAGGAGGATTATCTTCTTGCAGCACATGGTTCATTCTTCTTCATAGTAGGCCAAAGCACTATGGAAGACTCATGTATGGACCCATGTACCATCTTACTTCCAGTATATGGTGAGGGATTTTTTTATACATTCATTGATTTGCACACTCTTACCATTTTTATGTAGTGCATTGCTTCACGAGGGGGCAAGCTTGTCACATTGCTCCATGAGTTGTATTGGGCCAATCTACATGATGGAGGCAGACATTTATTTTGTGTCCTTGGGCAAATGTTTTATCACCACATGTATGTTCATTTGCTGCACTATATCATGTATCATATGAAGACATGCATGGTTAACATAAACATTTTTCCTTGTACTCTTATCAAGCAGCAACTTGTAAAACTGCATTGTACTTGTTGGGGAAGCTATTGGTACCTCTTTGCATCACTTGTAACCTTCAGTGTTTCCTTCATTTTGCTGATGATCATGTCTCCATTTGCTGATATAGATCAGATTTGTATGGAAGGCTTGATTATGAGAGAGACAGATGAGCTGGAAGTGTCTTTGAGTATTTTCTGCACTACATGTTCTAATGGGAGCATGGGAGGAGGCATGGCCACCACTACTACATATGTGTTTTCTTTTAAGGTGAGCCATGAGATTGATAGTCATCCATTATATAGCCATGGGCAAGTGTTTGGTCTTATGTTGTTGTCATGTTCAACCGTTTACTATCCATTAGTAGATGTGATGGATCTTGTACATTGCTTGCCATGTAATTTTCTGAAGTTGCAGTGGATGAGACTACACTATATCCTTGTGAGAGATTGTTTGCATCATGTATCATCATGTAAAACCTTTAGCAAACCTCTCATTCAGATGATCCATGATGACCATGTCCTATTCTTCATGGATGGATTGTTTTGGGCCAGCTTGTTCTTCATTGTTGGAGGAACCTTCTTTGGAGGATTGTTCTTCACTTTGCCATTGGAGGCCAATGATTTTGCAGCCCAAGATCAGCATATACTATACACTTGTCATGAGTGGAGAGAAGGATAGCATGGGGTAAGCTATGATGCTTGCAAAGTTCATATTTCCAGCCCACCTTCATTTCCGGAGCTTGAGGTGGAAGGAGATTTTCAGGAGTTGCCTTGTGGGGAGGTGGCTCATTTTGTTTGGATGATTGCTTGGGGATGGAGGATCCACATGAGAGAGATGTTCCTCACTTCATGCCTTGAGTGGAGAGAGGCGATGAGTTGGTACACCGTTGATGGGACAGCTTACACCATGACAGATACAGCACAGCCGGAGTCATGGTCTTCATCAGTCATAGCCAAAGGTAGTGCGCAGTCTGAGCCATCAGACTTGGGCTATTATTGGCCGCGGTGGAAATGGGATCTGGGAGGATTGTTGGTTGGATGGTACCATGAGAGATTGGTTCAGGATCCTGACATTGAGAGATCCCTTCATATTAGGATGATGCAGAGTATAGGGAAGATTCAGTGGCGCATCTGGGACCCAGGCATATTTTGCAGTATCAGTGGAGAGCATCCGCTAGGAGGAGACTTGTTCAAGCAGTTGCTTGAGGGAAAGCAACATTTTTCCGGGGGGGACTGTAATATTCCGAATTTGCGACAACAAATTGGAATATTCTATTTTGTTTATTTTGCCATCTATAGTTTATAAATAAATAAAAAGTGAGTAAAGAGGGTCTAAACTCACATAAATGAAATAAGATATCCACCTAGTAGCACACCGTTGTGACTTAAGTGGGAGTCAAGGGGGGACCCAACACCACGTGGAGGAGGGGGCCTATGTACACTCTAGAAGTTTCTCCAAGCTTCTGCACAGATAAGGATGAAGATGTGGATAAGGATGAGGATGTGGAGGAGAGAGAGAGGCTACGTTGGGTGTTGGAGGGAAACCAATGCTATAAAAGATGGAGGATCCTCCTCATTTTATTCATGCTTGGATGCTTGGATTATGGATTGTTGAGTGAGACATATTGTCTTCTTTGGCACGCTGGCTGTTTAGCCCGTCTACTGCACTATTTAGTGCAACCGAGTGTCTCTGTGTGGAGATCTCACCCTTAGCCCCGAGCGACTTCGAGTGCCTACTCGGGAAAGGTTATTTTCTTAGCATCATCCTCCAGGATAGCGTTATTGCTGCAGCGACGTAATACTGTGTTGTAGGGTGTTGCCATTGTGACTTTAAGACACCACCTCCTTCTCTTGTTTTTCAGAGGGAGAGTATCTCTTTCCTTTTGGAGGATCAGATTCGGAGATATTGCAGCTTATTATCAGATCTTGGCATAATTCCTATATTTTCTTCATGGTATACTGCGCAGTTCTTTCCCCAGATCTGCGTTATTGCTGAAGGAGCAGCGTTCCAAGGGTTTTGGCATCATTTTGGGAGTTAGATCTTTGATTGAGGGTGATCCTTGGATTGGAAAAACAATCGAAGTATATTTCTGATCTGATACTGAAGTTTGCTTCAGCAATTCTGAATCATTCTTTAGATCTGCTGCAGTAAAACTCAGATCTGCTCTGGCATTCTCATGTATTGCTGAAATCCCCAAGGGGAAAGTAATAAAGAGCCCTTTGGGCATTTTGTCTCATTATAGATCTATGTTTTCATGTATTTACCAGTTTTAGATATGTAATATAATAAATATAAGCTTCATCCTCTTTGAGAAAACGCTGAAGGGTTCCTGGATCAATCTTTGTCTTGTGACACCTCTATCTTGAGGGGTTTTCTATATAAAACTGTTGTTTAACCTTGCTAAAAGACTATGGCTTGTTCTCAAACTCATTCTCTAATTATTTATAGTGTTATACATTATATTCCTTCAGAAAATACACTTCCCTTGCTTCAGAAAATTTCTGCATATTCAAAGTCTTGGGAAATCAGGGTTTTTATTGACTAGTCGGGAAGGAGGAACTGTTTAACTTAGCAAAACGCCTTTCTTTTAGCTGAAATTCGACATGGAAGTCCCTATTGACCTATTCTAACATATCCTATAACCTTGAGACGTCATTGTACGCATATGTTCTTATAAACTCATTTTAGGGCCAAAATCCTCACTTTTCCCTACCTTTTTGCCCCTAAAAGTTGAGTAAAGGTTGCTGATGTTATTTATTTTGGTTTCTAAAAAATTTCAAACATATTATATGATAGCTAAAGCCATCATAACTTAAGAATTCGTTTTTTAGGCATGATCTGCTAAGAATTCCATTTTTGGGATACTACAGTTTGTTGCACTATTATTGTTTGGGTGTTCTAGTTCTATAACACTTGGTGTGTTTATCTATCACTCTTAGATAGAGTCTCGAAAGGGCCAGATAACCTCCGGATCTCATTCTCTTTTACAGGAAACATATTCGGTAAATGCCCTCCCAGTCAATCTCTGGTTGGGGCTTGGTGTGTTTTTGAAATATCCTGGAAACAGGATATTACAGTGGTATCAGAGCATAGTTCTGGCTCAGCCTGTGGAGCTAGTTATCTATGGCACATATGAGGATCTCACATCAGCGTGGTCATATACCCTTTGGAGAGTATTTCCAAGAATGGCAATCCAAGGGGGAAGACTTCAAAGCAGCTTTGCCCTTCAAAGATTACTGTCAACTCAGACAGGATGAAGGAGGAAGGTACTATGGTAATAGAGGAGTTTCTAGCATGCAAAGTTCACATTTGCAGCGTACCACTGGGAGATCACCTCTTCCCATGCATGAGGAATCCAATAGTCCCTGTGAGTCTAAACCCAAGAAGACCGGAACGGTGAAAAAGGAGAGTTTATTCTCATCTCTTTTCAGATCTAGAAGAAATACATCCACATTTGAGGAGGTCAAGAAGAATAAAGAAAAAGAAGAGGAAGTACCATGCGCTTCCAATTATCATCAAGAAGAAGAGATCACATACCCTCTTGAGGAGGCTTGTGAAAACGTTGTCACACTCATGGAGGAGCAGCCACATGCATCAACAGTTGGGGCAGCTGACACTTTTGAGGATGGGACTCTTGCAGCTCTACAAGAAGTTCCAAATGTAGATCGAGAGCAGCTTGGTTGCACTACGCTGTGCAACATGGATGGAGGGGAGGTCTCAAGGAGAGATCTCACTGGAGATGCACTTCGACACACCATGGGGTGCAATGACTTTCTTCCCTTCTCACAAGAGCAGATAGAAGATGGAGGACATATTAGGATGGATAACGTCTCTCATGCTTGTGTTGGACATCCCTTGAGCCAAACACATCATGATGAGAGGTTTTTGCCTACCACCTATTTGATTCTTGATAGGGTCTCATTGATCCTTGAGAAGTTTATATTTCAAAATCCCATGAAGTACAAAATCAGAAATTTGATTTGGGAGGATGGTAGCCCTCATGGGAGGAGTACCAGGATGAGGAGAAGAAGGAGGCATCCACAAGTGATTGAGTGGATGTGGTTGATGAGAAAGGAGCTAGGAGGCTACTTGAAGATCTATGATACCAAGAAGCAGGAGGCTTGGCTGCGCTGGTTACTCTTGAGGGAGTTTAGCCATCACTTGTACTTGCAGATCTATGATACCGAGCAGCAGGAGGCTTGGCTGTGCTGGTTACTCTTGAAAGAGTTTGGCCATCACTTGGCAAACACTCTTCCTAAGAGTCGGAGGATGAAGGAAAGATGGCGGGATACTTGCATCATTGAGCAGCATAGAGTATGGATGCATGGTGTTGATATGATACTCATATCATTCATTGTGTCTTCATCACATGATTGGTATGATGGAGGTATGGGGAGGCAACACAATGTCTTGTTGCTTGGATTGTTTCTGGGAGAGCAAGGGCAGAGTTGCTCTCACACTTGTATGATGTTGCAGGAGGAGGAGATGGCACTATCTCCTTGGTCTTTAATGATGATTGAGAAGCACTTCCATCTTGGGAGGTATTCCATATTTGTTGCAACATTATTAGAGAAGTCTTTGACAAGGAGCATGTCAAAGAACAGAGCTTTGTATTGACAGGAACTTATTTGCATGAGCTCACAGCGCTGTCACTTTGGAGCAGAACTTTATGGATGAAGTGTGCCCAGCAGATTTATGGTGGATCTATAACCCATAGGTCCCAGGATCACTTAACATTTGTTGCACTTGATGAACAAAGAGGAGGTAATGATGATAGAGACATCTATGGCATATTCTTCTTGACTTGGGTTTCCAAGCATCAGGAGGATTATCTTCTTGCAGCACATGGTTCATTCTTCTTCATAGTAGGCCAAAGCACTATGGAAGACTCATGTATGGACCCATGTACCATCTTACTTCCAGTATATGGTGAGAGATTTGTTTATACATTCATTGATTTGCACACTCTTACCATTTTTATGCAGTGCATTTCTTCACGAGGGGGCAAGCTTGTCACATTGCTCCATGAGTTGTATTTTGCCAATCTACATGATGGAGGTAGCCATTTCTTTTGTGGCCTTGTGAAAATGTTTTATCACCACATGTATGTTCATTTGCTACACTATATCATGTATCATATGAATACATGCATGGTTAACATAAACATTTTGTCTTGTACTGTTATCAAGCAGCAACTTGTAAAACTGCACTGTACTTGTTGGGGAAGCTATTGGTACCTCGTTGCATCACTTGTAACCTTCAACGTTTCCTTCATTTTGCTGATGATCATGTCTTCATTTGCTTATATAGATCAGATTTGTATGGGAGGCTTGATTATGAGAGAGACACATGAGCTGGATGTGTCTTTGAGTATTTTCTGCACTACATGTTCTAATGGGAGCATGGGAGGAGGCATGGCCACCACTACTACATATGTGTTTTATTTTAAGGTGAGCCATGAGATTGATAGTCATCCATTGTATATCCATGGGCAAGTGTTTGGTCTTATGTTGTTGTCATGTTCAACCATTTACTATCCATTAGTGGATGTGATGGATCTTGTACATTGCTTGCCATGTAATTTTCTGAAGTCGCAGTGGATGAGACTGTACTTTATCCTTGTGAGAGATTGTTTGCATCGTGTATCATCATGTAAAACCTTCAAAAAACCTCTCATTCAGATGATCCATGATGACCATGTCCTATTCTTCATGGATGGATTGTTTTGGGCCAGCTTCTTCTTCATTGTTGGAGGAACCTTCTTTGGAGGATTGTTCTTCACTTTGCCATTGGAGGCCAATGATTTTGCAGCCCAAGATCAGCATATACTCTACACCTGTCATGAGTGGAGAGAAGGACAGCATGGGGTAAGCTATGATGCTTGCCAAGTTCAGATTTTCATCCCACCTTCATTTCCGGAGCTTGAGGTGGAAGGAGATTTTCAGGAGTTGCCTTGTGGGGAGGTGGCTCATTTTTTTTGGATGATTGCTTGGGGATGGAGGATCCACATGAGAGAGATGTTCCTCACTTCATGCCTTGAGTGGAGAGAGGTGATGAGTTGGTACACCGTCAATGGGATAGCTTACACCATGACAGATACAGCACAACCGGAGTCATGGTCTTCATCAGTCATAGCTAGAGGTAGTGCGCAGTCCGAGCCATCGGACTTGGGCTATTATTGGCCGTGGTGGAAATGGGATCTGGGAGGATTTTTGGTTGGATGGTACCATGAGAGATCGGCTCGGGATCCTGACATTGAGAGATCCCTTCATATTAGGATGATGCAGAGTATAGGGAAGATTCAGTGGCGCATCTGGGACCCAGGCATATTTTGCAGTATCGGTGGAGAGCATCCGCTAGGAGGAGACTTGTTTAGGCAGTTGCTTGAGGGCAAGCAACATTTTACCGAGGGGGACTGTAATATTCCTAATTTGCGACAACAAATTGGAATATTCTATTTTGTTTATTTTTCCGTCTATAGTTTATAAATAAATAAAAAGTGAGTAAAGAAGGTCTAAACTCACTTAAATGAAATAGGACATCCACCTAGTAGCACAATGTTGTGACTTAAGTGGGACTCAAGGGGGCACCCAACACCACGTGGAGGAGGGGGCCTATGTACACTCTATAAGTTTTTCCAAGCTTCTGCGCAGATAAGGATGAAGATGTGGATAAGGATGAGGATGTGGAGGAGAGAGAGAGGCTACGTTGGGTTTTGGAGGGAAACCAATGCTATAAAAGATGGAGGAGCCTCCTCATTTTATTCATGCTTGGATGCTTGGATTATGGATTGTTGAGTGAGACATATTGTCTTCTTTGGCACGCTGGCTGTTTAGCCCGTCTGCTGCACTGTTTAGTGCAACCGAGTGTCTCCGTGCGGAGATCTCACCCTTAGCCCTGGGGGACTTCGAGTGCCTTCATGGGAAAGGTTATTTTCTTAGCATCATCCTCCAGGACAGCGTTATTGCTGCAGCAGCGTAATACTGTGTTGTAGGGTGTTGCCGTGGTGACTTTAAGACACCACCTCCTTCTCTTGTTTTTCAGAGGGAGAGTCTCTCTTTCCTTTAGAGGATCAGATTGGGAGATATTGGAGCTTATTATAAGATCTTGGCATGAGGCCTATATTTTCTTCATGGTATACTACGCGTTTCTTTCCCCAGATCTGCGTTATTGCTGAAGGAAGAACGTTCCAAGGGTTTTGGCATCATTTTGGGAGTTAGATCTCTGATTGAGGGTGATCCTTGGATTGGCCAACCAATCCAAGTATACTTCTGATCTGATACTGAAGTTTTCTTCAGAAATTCTGAATCATTCTTCAGATTTGCTGCAGTAAAACTCAGATCTGCTCCGGCATTCTCATGTATTGCTGAAATCCCCAAGGGGAAAGTAATAAAGAGCCCTTTGGGAATTTTGTCTCATTATAGATCTATGTTTTCATGTATTTACCAGTTTTAGATATGTAATATAATAAATATAAGCTTCATCCTCCTGGAGAAAACACTGAAGGGTTTCTGGATCAATCTTTGTCTTGCGACACCTCTATCTTGAGGGGTTTTCTATATAAAACTACTGTTTAACCTTGCTGAAATCCTATGCCTTGTTCTCAAACTCATTCTATGATTATTTATAGTGTTATACATCATATTCCTTTAGAAAATATGCTGCCTTTGCTTCAGAAAATTTCTGCATATTCAAAGTCTTGGGAAATCAGGGTTTTTATTGACTAGTCGGGAAGGAGGAACTGTTTAACTTAGAAAAACGCCTTTGTTTGAGCTTAAATTCGACATGGAAGTCCCTCTAGACCTATTCTAACATATACCATAACCTTGAGGCGTTATTTTATGCATATTGTCTTATACACTCATTTTAGTGCCAAAATCCTAACTTTTCCCCAACTTTTTGCCCCTAAAAGTTGAGTAAAGGTTGCTGATGTTATTTATTTTGGTTGCTGAGAATTTCCAGACATATTATATGATATCTGAAGCCATCATAACTGAAGAATGCGTTTTTGAGGCATGATCTGCTGAGAATTCCATTTTTGGGATACTATAGTTTGCCGCACTATTATTGTTTGGGTGTTCTAGTTCTATACCACTTGGTGTGTTTATATCTCACTCTTAGAAAGAGTCTGGAAAGGGCCAGATAGCCTCCGGATCTCGTTCTCTTTTAGAGGCGACATATCCGGTAAATGCCCTCCCAGTCAATCTCTGGTTGGGGTTTGGTGTGTTTTTTAAATATCCTGGAAACGGGATATTACAGTGGTATCAGAGCATAGTTCTGGCTCAGCCTGTGGAGCTAGTTATCTATGGCACATATGAGGATCTCACATCAGCATGGTCATATACCCTTTGGAGAGTATTTCCGAGAAAGGCAATCCAAGGGGGAAGACTTCAAAGAAGCTTTGCCCTTCAAAGATTACTGTCAACTCAGACAGGATGAAGGAGGAAGGTACTATGGTAATAGAGGAGTTTCTAGCATGCAGAGTTCAGATTTGCAGTGTACCACTGAGAGATCACCTCTTCCCATGCATGAGGAATCCAATAGTCCCTGTGAGTCTAAGCCCAAGAAGACTGGAACGGTGAAAAAGGAGAGTTTATTCTCATCTCTTTTCAGATCCAGAAGAAATACATCCACCTTTGAGGAGGTCAAGAAGAATGAATAAAAAGAAGAGGAAGTACCATGTGCTTCCAATTCTCATCAAGAAGAAGAGATCACATCACCTCTTGAGGAGGCTTGTGAAAACGTTGTCACACTCATGGAGGAGCAGCCACATGCATCAACAGTTGGGGCAGCTGACACTTTTGAGGATGTGACTCGTGCAGCTCTACAAGAAGTTACAAATGCAGATTGAGAGCAGCTTGGTTGCACTGCGCTGTGCAACATGGATGGAGGGGAGGTCTCAAGGAGAGATCTCACTGGAGATGCACTTCGACACACCATGGGGTGCAATGACTTTCTTCCCTTCTCACAAGAGCAGATAAAAGATGGAGGACATCTTAGGATGGATAACGTCTCTCATGCTTGTGTTGGACATCCCTTGAGCAAAACACATCATGATGAGAGGTTTTTGCCTACCACCTATTTGATTCTTGATAGGGTCTCATTGATCCTTGAGAAGTTTATGTTAAATTAATAAATAAAAGTGAGAAAGAGGGGGTCAACTCACTTTAATAAAATAAAGTGCTTCCTAGTAGAGTAACGTTGTAACTTAAAGGAAAAGCCTTGGGGGTCCACACGTTACATGAGAGAGGCCTCACGTAGGCTCTAGATGCAACTGCGCAGGCATAGGAGGAGCTCAAGGACGCAGTTAGGGTTTTGAGGGGAGCTAGCACTATAAAAGGTGGGGGTTTCACTCCATTTGGCATTATTGATATGTTGATGATATTGTGAGCTAGACTTCTGTCTACTTGAGCACGCCGGTTGTTTAGTCGGTCTGCAGCACTGTTTAGTGCGACTGAGTGTCTCCGGTCGGAGATCTCGCCCCTGGCCCCGGGGGACTTCGAGTGCCTGCTCGGGCAAGGTATTCCTTCAGTTTCAGCAGTTGATTTGCAAGAGATTTTGGTGGACGTTTTACAGAGGAGCTAGGTCTCATAGAGTGACTGCGCAGTCCAGGAGGGAGGACGCAGTTGGTGTTAGTGCAGCTCTGTTGTGGGGGATTTTCGTGGAGTCCTCAGAGTATTTCAGCTTGGAGGGATTGTCTATTCAGTTGGAGAGTTTTGCAGAGGGATTTGTGGCCCTTTTCCAGCATTCTTCTTGGGCCTCTGCGCTGTGCTTGGGAGAGACAACGTTTTCTTGAGGAGGGCTTCTGTGGTGGTTTTTCGGAGGTGGTGCATTTGCTTCATGGTTTCTGGGTTTTGTCCGGAGCAGTGAGTACAGGCAGTTTATTGATTTTCAGCTCATTCCGGTGAGGGGATCAGCCCCTAGTTCCAGTACATTGCAGCAGCAGCATTCTACGGCAGATTTCTCCAGCAGCTAGGACGCAGCCTCTATTGCAGCCATTTCCTATTCTGAGAGGGCTCTTCACTTGCCTTGTGCAAGGATAGGTGCACTTATTCTGATTATCTATTGTACCCATACATGTATTCTCAGAATTAATAAAATGGCTTAGCGTTCTGGTATTTTTATGTGCAGTTGCTCTATATTCTAGTTCCGGCATTTTTCCTATATATTTGCATGTTTGTATTTCTGTGTATTACTGTCTATTTCCCGTTGGGGATACTGCAAGTACCATGCGCTTCCAATTCTCATCAAGAAGAAGAGATCACATCACCTCTTGAGGAGGCTTGTGAAAACGTTGTCACACTCATGGAGGAGCAGCCACATGCATCAACAGTTGGGGCAGCTGACACTTTTGAGGATGGGACTCTTGCAGCTCTACAAGAAGTTCCAAATGCAGATCGAGAGCAGCTTGGTTGCACTGCGTTGTGCAACATGGATGGAGGGGAGGTCTCAAGGAGAGATCTCATTGGAGATGCACTTCGAAACACCATGGGGTGCAATGACTTTCTTCCCTTCTCACAAGAGCAGATAGAAGATGGAGGACATCTTAGGATGGATAACATCTCTCATGCTTGTGTTGGACATCCCTTGAGCCATACACATCATGATGGGAGGTTTTTTCCTACCACCTATTTGATTCTTGATAGGGTCTCATTGATCCTTGAGAAGTTTATATTTCAAAATCCCATGAAGTGCAAAGTCAAAATTTTGATTTGGGAGGATGGTAACCCTCATGGGAGGATTAGCAGGATGAGGAGAAGAAGGAGGCATCCACAAGTGATTGAGTGGATGTGGTTGATGAGAAAGGAGCTAGGAGGCTACTTGCAAATCTGTGATACCAGGCAGCAGGAGGCTTGGCTGCGTTGGTTACTCTTGAAATAGTTTGGCCATCACTTGGCAAACACTCTTCCTAAGAGTCGGAGGATGAAGGAAAGATGGCGGGATACTTGCATCATTGAGCAGCATAGAGTATGGATGCGTGGTGTTGATATGATACTCATATCATTCATTGTGTCTTCATCACATGATTGGTATGATGGAGGTATGGGGAGGCAACACAATGTCTTGTTGCTTGGTTTGTTTCTGGGAGAGCAAGGGCAGATTTGCTCTCACACTTTGTATGATGTTGCAGGAGGAGGAGATGGCACTATCTCCTTGGTATTTGATGATGATTGGGAAGCACTTCCATCTTGGGAGGTATTCCATATTTGTTGCAGCATTATTAGAGGAGTCTTTGACAAGGAGCATGTCAAAGAACAGAGCTTTGTATTGATAGGAGCTTACTTGCATGAGCTCACAGCGCTGTCACCTTGGAGCAGAACTTTATGGATGAAGTGTACCCAGCAAAGTTATGGTGGATCTATAACCCATAGGTCCCAGGATCACTTCACAATTGTTGCACTTAGAGGAGGTAATGATGATAGAGACATCTATGGCATATTCTTCTTGACTTGGATTTCCAAGCATCAGGAGGATTATCTGTTTGCAGCACATGGTTCAGTCTTCTTCATAGCATGCCAAAACACTATGGAGGACTCACTTATGGACCCATGTACCATCTTACTTCCAGCATATGGTGAGGGATCTGTTTTCATTGATTTGCACACTCTTGCCATTCCTATGCAGTGCATTGCTTCACAAGAGAGCAAGCTTGTCACATTGCTCCATGAGTTGTATTGGGCCAATCTACATGATGGAGGCAGCCATCTTTTTTGTGGCCTTGGGCAAATGTTTTATCACTACATGTATGTTCATTTGCTGCACTATCTCATGTATCATATGAAGACATGCATGGTTAACATAAACATTTTGCCTTGTACTCTTATCAAGCAGCAACTTGTAAAACTGCGTTGTACTTGTTGGGGAAGCTGTTGGTACCTCTTTTCATCACATGTAACCTTCAGCGTTTCCTTCATTTTGCTGCTGATCATGTCTCCATTTGTTGATATAGATCAGATTTGTATGGGAGGCTTGATTATGAGGGAGACACATGAGTTGGATGTGTCTTTGAGTGGGAAGAATTCTCACATTCTCTGCACTACATGTTCTAATGGGAGCATGGGAGGAGGCATGGCCACCACTACTACATATGTGTTCTCTTTTGAGGTGGGCCATGAGATTGATAGTCATCCATTGTACAACCATGGGCAAGTGTTTGGTCTTATGTTGTTGTCATATTCAGCCATTTACTATCCATTAGTAGATGTGATGGATCTTGTACATTGCTTGCCATGTAATTTTCTGAAGTTGCAGTGGATGAGACTGCGTTGTATCCTTGTGAGAGATTGTTTGCATTATGTATCCTCATGTAAAACCTTCAGCAAACATCTCATTAGGGTGATCCATGATGACCATGTCATATTCTTCATGGATGGTTTGTTTTGGGCCAGCTTGTTCTTCATTGTTGGAGGAACCTTCTTTGGAGGATTGTTCTTCACTTTGCCATTGGAGGGAAATGATTTTGCAGCCCAGGATCAGCATACACTCTACACTTGTCATGAGTGGAGAGAAGGACAGCATGGGGTAAGCTATTATGCTTGCCAAGATCAGATTTTCAGCCCACCTTCATTACCAGAGCTCGAGGTGGAAGGAGATTTTCAGGAGTTGCCTTGTTGGGAGGTGGCTCATTTTGTTTGGATGATTGCTTGGAGATGGAGGATCCACATGGAGGAGATGTTCCTCATTCTATTCCAGACTCCATGCCTTGAGTGGAGAGCAGTGATGAGTTGGTACACAGTCGATGGGATAGCCTACACCATGACAGATACAGCACAAGAGGAGTCATGGTCTTCGTTGGTTGGATAGTACCAGGAGAGATCAGTTTGGGATCCTGGCATTGAGAGATCCCTTCATATCAGGATGATGCAGAGGACAAGGAAGATTCAGTGGCGCATCTAGGACCCAGGCATATTTTGTAGTATCGGTGAAGAGTTGTTCAGGCAGTTGCTTGAGGGCAAGCAACATTTTGCCGGGGGGGACTGTAATATTCCTAATTTGCGACAACAAATTGGAATATTCTATTTTGTTTATTTTTGCCGCCTATAGTTTGTAATTAAATAAAAAGTGAGTGAAGAGGGTCTAACTCACTTAAATTAAATAAGACATCCACCTAGTAGCACAACATTGTGACTTAAGTGGGAGTCAGGGGGGGACCCAACACCACGTGGAGGAGAGGGCCTATGTACACTCTAGAAGTTTCTCCAAGCTTCGGTGGAGATAAGGATGAGAATGTGGATAAGGATGAGGATGTGGAGGAGAGAGAGAAACTACGTTGGGTTTTGGAGGGAAACCAACGCTATAAAATATGGAGGAGCCTCCTCATTTCATTCATGCTTGGATGCTTGGATTATGGATTGTTAGGTGAGACATATTGTCTTCTTTTGTTAAGAAGCTAGTAGAAGATGAAGATATGGCTGATTTGTTAATGTGAAGCTTGCTGCCTTACTTTGATTGATTTGTGACTCATTGCATCTCCTTGGAGAGACTCAAGCACTTCAGTCAAGAAGTTATCAACAATTTTCGAAACCCAAATTTTAGAAGATATTATTTTTAATACCAAAATACTATAATACTATAAAATATAGGTGCAATAAACTATTATTTTGATCAACAAGACTCTAAATAAGCATTAATTTGCATCCATTTATATAATTAGTTAAACTAAATTATATAGTTGATAATAGGATAGTAGAATATATTATAGGGTACTTTCAGAATGAAATACATTTTGTTCATTCATTGGAAAGCTTCACAAACCACTGTGATAATAGAGTTCTCAGCGCTAATACAATTATTTTGTCGATCTGTGCATATATTTCTCAATATCCCCTTCCCATATGGGAAAGGAGTGGACTAGTCACTTACCTCACAAGGTCCTTATGGAGTTGTTGTTCCAGGCCACACGTGCACACCATTTTACCAACAAGACAATTTAGTAGACAACTCGACAAGGCCTTGGAGCTGGGTGCCCCCAAATCCACACAGCCAACCATCCATCAGGAGAATTTTTCCATGCCTGGATGTTAGGAGAGCTTGCTCAAATTTGGGCTTCCCACAAGGATCATACTGTAGAGCCCTATCAGTCCCAGACACACTCCAAAGGACATCATCCACTAGTCCAAAAAAAATTTTGCGGTCATTGAGGACTCTAGCAGGGAGACCCCCCTTGATCTAATTGCTCGTCCTCACCTGTCAGCACTAGCATACCATGACTAGTTCAAACTAAAGTTCCTTTGGTCCTCAGATATCATACATATTATCTTTTTCTTGTAATTACTTTATCTCCACTCCGAGTCATGTACTTTCTTATCTTCTCTTGTTGTTCTGCTTCTAGCACAATTAAAAATCTGTTTTGATATGATTTTTAGCATCTTTATAGTCCACACTTCCACACTTCCACATTGTATTTTGGCTAGTGATGTACTCTTATAATCCCATTGACCTAACATTTTCCCCAAGGAAAACCTTGTGGGGAAACCCAAGAGATGCTTCCTCATGTTTGTGGATGGCATCCCTAGTAACCCTGTTCGCTAAAGTCATAGACTAGTGTGCCTAACCAGGAGGGTTGAACTAGGCAGATGCCCAACAACATGAAAAAAAACCAGTTGAGCTAACCCTTGGTCTTCCCATTGACATACTCCTTTGATCATTTGCTGGACATTAATAAACTTATATTATCAAACTTTGGTTTTTACAAATACTGCAACAAAAAAGGTGGTTTGACAAACAATGCAACAAATCAGAACTCATATTTTAATAATTTAGACGATAAGAGGTATTCCAAAAATCATTGACAAAGACAGCCATGCTTTTATCTAGATTTTCATTTGAAAAAATTGTCAACTTATCTGTTATATTGTCAACTTGAAATGTGAAATCCAGATATGAAAACTAGATATGAAAGTATTTCAAAAATCACCTCTTGGGTATTAAAATAAGAATGGAGCTGTACAGGATGGCATCAAGGCCAATGAGAAAAATTACAATTAATT